>CM028703.1:22086647-22187532 GCA_016771965.1 Brassica carinata
TTCTTATCAAACCAGGATGAACCGATGTAAGAAGCTTGATATGGATACATAAAGTAGTGGAGAATCACCAGGAAATTTGAATAAATCTCATAGGAGTTAGGATGAAGAAGCTATCCCACTTTCAAATCGTGATCCCACTTTTCTGTTTGGGAATATGACAACTTTTCGGCCATTCTTATCAAACCAGGATGAACCGCTATGTAAGAAGCTTGATTTGGATACATAAAGTAGTGGAGAATCACCAGGAAGTTAATAAATCTCATAGGAGTTAGATGAAGAAGCTATCCCACTTTGAAATCAGGTGATCCTAGTTTTTCTGTTTGGGAATATGAAACTTCTTTGTCATTCTTATCAAACCAGGATGAACCCCGATGTAAGAAGCTTGATATGGATACATAAAGTAGTGGAGAATCACAAGGAAGTTGAATAAATCTCATAGGAGTTAGGATGAAGAAGCTATCCCACTTTGAAATCGTGATCCCGCCATCGCTTGGGAATATGACAACTTCTTCGCCATTCTTATCAAACCAGGATGAACCGTGATATAAGAAGCTTGATATGGACACAAAAAGTAGTGGAGAATCACCAGGAAGTTGAATAAATCTCATAGGAGTTAGGATGAAGAAGGTATCCCACTTTCAAATAAGGTGATCCCAGCTTTTTGTTTGGGAATATGACAACTTCTTCACATTCTAATCAAACCAGGATGAACCATGATAAGAAGCTTGATTTGGATACATAAAGTAGTGGAGAATCACCAGAATGTTTTAATAAATCTCATAGAGTTAGGATGAAGAAGCTATCCCTCTTTCAAATCGTGATCCCAGCTTTTCTATTTGGGAATATGACAACTTCTTCGGCCATTCTTATCAAACCAGGATGAACCATGATATAAGAAGCTTGATTGGATACATAAAGTTGTGGAGAAGAAAATTTGAATAAATCTCATAGGAGTTAGGATGAAGAAGCTATCCCTCTTTCAAATCGGTGATCCAGTTTTTCTGTTTGGGAATATGACAACTTATTCATCATTCTTATCAAACCAGGATGAACCGCTATGTAGAAGCTTGATTTGGATACATAAAGTTGTGGAGAATCACCAGGAAGTTGAATAAATCTCATAGGAGTTAGGATGAAGAAGCTATCTCACTTTCAAATAAGGTGATCCCTGTTTTCCTGTTTGAGAATATGACAACTTATTCGTCATTCTTATCAAACCAGGATGAACGCTGATGTAAGAAGCTTGATATGGATACATAAAGTTGTGGAGAATCACCAGGAAGTTGAATAAATCTCATAGGAGTTAGGATGAAGAAGCTATCCCACTTTCAAATCGGTGATCCCACTTTTCTGTTTGGGAATATGACAACTTTCGTCATTCTTATCAAACCAGGATGAACGCTGATGTAAGAAGCTTGATATGGATACATAAAGTAGTGGAGAATCACCAGAAAGTTTGAATAAATCTCATAGGAGTTAGGATGAAGAAGCTATCCCACTTTCAAATAAGGTGATCCCAGTGTTTCTGTTTGGGAATATGATAACTTATTCGTCATTCTTATCAAACCATGATGAACCGCTATGTAAGAAGCTTGATTTGGATACATAAAGTTGTGGAGAATCACCAGGAAGTTTGAATAAATCTCATAGGAGTTAGGATGAAGAAGCTATCTCACTTTCAAATCGGTGATCCCACTTTTCTGTTTGGGAATATGACAACTTATTAGTCATTCTTATCAAACCAGGATGAACAGCGATGTAAGAAGCGATATGGATACATAAAGTAGTGGAGAATCACCAGGAAGTTGAATAAATCTCATAGGAGTTAGGATGAAGAAGCTATCCCACTTTGAAATCAGGTGATCCCAGTTTTTCTGTTTGGGAATATGACAACTTCTTCGTCATTCTTATCAAACCAGGATGAACCAAGTTATAAGAAGCTTGATATGGATACATAAAGTAGTGGAGAATCACCAGGAAGTTGAATAAATCTCATAGGAGTTAGGATGAAGAAGCTATCCCACTTTCAAATCAGGTGATCCCGGTTTTCTGTTTGGGAATATGACAACTTATTAGTCATTCTTATCAAACCAGGATGAACCATGATATAAGAAGCTTGATATGGATACATAAAGTAGTGGAGAATCACAAGGAAGTTGAATAAATCTCATAGGAGTTAGGATGAAGAAGCTATCCCACTTTCAAATCGGGTGATCAGTTTTTGTTTGGGAATATGACAACTTATTCGTCATTCTTATCAAACCAGGATGAACCGCGATGTAAGAAGCTTGATTTGGATACATAAAGTTGTGGAGAATCACCAGGAAGTTGAATAAATCTCATAGGAGTTAGGATGAAGAAGCTATCCCACTTTGAAATCAGGTGATCCCAGTTTTACTGTTTGGGAATATGACAACTTCTTCGTCATTCTTATCAAACCAGGATGAACAGCGATGTAAGCTTGATATGGATACATAAAGTAGTGGAGAATCACCAGGAAGTTGAATAAATCTCATAGGAGTTAGGATGAAGAAGCTATCCCACTTTCAAATCGAGGTGATCCCGGTTTTCTGTTTGGGAATATGACAACTTCTTAGTCATTCTTATCAAACCAGGATGAACGCGATGTAAGAAGCTTGATTGGATACATAAAGTAGTGGAGAATCACCAGGAAGTTAAATAAATCTCATAGGAGTTAGGATGAAGAAGCTATCCCACTTTGAAATCAGGTGATCCTAGTTTTTCTGTTTGGGAATATGAAAACTTCTTTGTCATTCTTATCAAACCAGGATGAACCCCGATGTAAGAAGCTTGATATGGATACATAAAGTAGTGGAGAATCACCAGGAAGTTGAATAAATCTCATAGGAGTTAGGATGAAGAAGCTATCCCTCTTTCAAATCAGGTGATTCCAGTTTTTCTATTTGGGAATATGACAACTTCTTCGTCATTCTTATCAAACCAGGATGAACCGCGATATAAGAAGCTTGATATGGACACAAAAAGTAGTGGAGAATCACCAGGAAGGTTGAATAAATCTCATAGGAGTTAGGATGAAGAAGGTATCCCACTTTCAAATAAGGTTATCCTAGTTTTTTTGTTTGGGAATATGACAACTTCTTCGTCATTCTTATCAACTCAGGATGAACCGTGATATAAGAAGCTTGATATGGATACATAAAGTGGTGGAGAATCACCAGGAAGTTGAATAAATCTCATAGGAGTTAGGATGAAGAAGCTATCCCACTTTCAAATCAGGTGATCCCAGTTTTCCTGTTTGGGAATATGACAACTTATTCGTCATTCTTATCAAACCAGGATGAACCGCGATGTAAGAAGCTTGATATGGATACATAAAGTTGTGGAGAATCACCAGGAAGTTTGAATAAATCTCATAGGAGTTAGGATGAAGAAGCTATCCCACTTTTAAATCAGGTGATCCCAATTTTTCTGTTTGGGAATATGACAACTTATTCGTCATTCTAATCAAACCAGGATGAACCGCGATGTAAGAAGCTTGATATGGATACATAAAGTAGTGGAGAATCACCAGGAAGTTTGAATAAATCTCATAGGAGTTAGGATGAAGAAGCTATCCCACTTTCAAATCGTGATCCCAGCTTTTCTGTTTGGGAATATGACAACTCTTCGCCATTCTTATCAAACCAGGATGAACCATGATGTAAGAAGCTTGATTTGATACATAAAGTAGTAGAGAATCACCAGAAAGTTTGAATAAATCTCATAGGAGTTAGGATGAAGAAGCTATCCCACTTTCAAATCAGGTGATCCCAGTTTGTTTGGGAATATGACAACTTCTTCGTCATTCTAATCAAACCAGGATGAACCGCGATGTAAGAAGCTTGATTTGGATACATAAAGTAGTGGAGAATCACCAGAATGTTTTAATAAATCTCATAGGAGTTAGGATGAAGAAGCTATCCCTCTTTCAAATCAGGTGATCCCAGTTTTTCTATTTGGGAAAATGACAACTTCTTCGTCATTCTTATCAAACCAGGATGAACCGTGATGTAAGAAGCTTGATATGGATACATAAAGTAGTAGAGAATCACCAGAAAGTTTGAATAAATCTCATAGGAGTTAGGATGAAGAAGCTATCTCACTTTCAAATTAGGTGATCCCAGTTTTTCTGTTTGGGAATATGACAACTTATTCGTCATTCTTATCAAACAAGGATGAACCGCGATATAAGAAGCTTGATTTGGATACATAAAGTTGTGGAGAATCACCAGGAAGTTTGAATAAATCTCATAGGAGTTAGGATGAAGAAGCTATCTCACATTCAAATCAGGTGGTCCCACTTTTTTTATTTGGGAATATGAAAACTTCTTCGTCATTCTTATCAAACCAGGATGAACCGCGATATAAGAAGCTTGATATGGATACATAAAGTAGTGGAGAATCACCAGGAAGTTTGAATAAATCTCATAGGAGTTAGGATGAAGAAGCTATCCCACTTTCAAATCAGGTGATCCCAATTTTTCTGTTTGGGAATATGACAACTTATTCGTCATTCTAATCAAACCAGGATGAACCGCGATATAAGAAGCTTGATATGGATACATAAAGTAGTGGAGAATCACAAAGAAGTTTGAATAAATCTCATAGGAGTTAGGATGAAGAAGCTATCTAACTTTCAAATCAGGTGATCCCAGTTTTTTTGTTTGGGAATATGACAACTTATTCGTCATTCTTATCAAACCAGGATGAACCGCATGTAAGAAGCTTGATTGGATACATAAAGTGTGGAGAATCACCAGGAAGTTGAATAAATCTCATAGAGTTAGATGAAGAAGCTATCTCACTTTGAAATCAGGTGATCCCAGTTTTCCTGTTTGGGAATATGACAACTTCTTCGTCATTCTTATCAAACCAGGATGAAACGCGATGTAAGAAGCTTGATATGGATACATAAAGTAGTGGAGAATCACCAGAAAGTTTGAATAAATCTCATAGGAGTTAGGATGAAGAAGCTATCCCACTTTCAAATCAGGTGATCCCAGTTTTTCTGTTTGGGAATATGACAACTTCTTCGACATTCTTATCAAACCAGGATGAACCGCGATGTAAGAAGCTTGATTTGGATACATAAAGTGGTGGAGAATCACCAGGAAGTTTGAATAAATCTCATAGGAGTTAAGATGAAGAAGCTATCTAACTTTCAAATCAGGTGATCCCAGTTTTTTTGTTTGGGAATATGACAACTTATTCGTCATTCTTATCAAACCAGGATGAACCGCACTGTAAGAAGCTTGATTTGGATACATAAAGTTGTGGAGAATCACCAGGAAGTTGAATAAATCTCATAGGAGTTAGGATGAAGAAGCTATCTCACTTTGAAATCAGGTGATCCCAGTTTTCCTGTTTGGGAATATGACAACTTCTTCGTCATTCTTATCAAACCAGGATGAAACGCGATGTAAGAAGCTTGATATGGATACATAAAGTAGTGGAGAATGACCAGAAAGTTTGAATAAATCTCATAGGAGTTAGGATGAAGAAGCTATCCCACTTTCAAATCAGATGATCCCAGTTTTTCTGTTTGGGAATATGACAACTTCGCCATTCTTATCAAACCAGGATGAACCACATGTAAGAAGCTTGATTGGATACATAAAGTGGTGGAGAATCACCAGGAAGTTTGAATAAATCTCATAGGAGTTAAGATGAAGAAGCTATCTAACTTTCAAATCGTGATCCCAGTTTTTGTTTGGGAATATGACAACTTATTCGTCATTCTTATCAAACCAGGATGAACCGCTGTAAGAAGCTTGATTTGGATACATAAAGTTGTGGAGAATCACCAGGAAGTTGAATAAATCTCATAGGAGTTAGATGAAGAAGCTATCCCACTTTGAAATCGTGATCCCAGCTTTTCCTGTTTGGGAATATGACAACTTCTTCACATTCTTATCAAACCAGGATGAACCACATGTAAGAAGCTTGATATGGATACATAAAGTAGTGGAGAATCACCAGGAAGTTTGAATAAATCTCATAGGAGTTAGGATGAAGAAGCTATCCTACTTTCAAATCGTGATCCTTTCTGTTTGGGAATATGACAACTTCTTCGTCATTCTTATCAAACCAGGATGAACCGCGATATAAGAAGCTTGATATGGACACAAAAAGTAGTGGAGAATCACCAGGAAGTTTGAATAAATCTCATAGGAGTTAGGATGAAGAAGGTATCCCACTTTCAAATAAGGTGATCCCAGTTTTTTTGTTTGGGAATATGACAACTTTTCACATTCTTATCAACTCAGGATGAACCGTGATATAAGAAGCTTGATATGGATACATAAAGTGGTGGAGAATCACCAGGAAGTTGAATAAATCTCATAGGAGTTAGGATGAAGAAGCTATCCCACTTTCAAATCAGGTGATCCCAGTTTTCCTGTTTGGGAATATGACAACTTATTCGTCATTCTTATCAAACCAGGATGAACCGCATGTAAGAAGCTTGATATGGATACATAAAGTAGTGGAGAATCACCAGGAAGTTTGAATAAATCTCATAGGAGTTAGGATGAAGAAGCTATCCCACTTTCAAATCAGGTGATCCCAATTTTTCTGTTTGGGAATATGACAACTTATTCGTCATTCTTATCAAACCAGGATGAACCGCGATATAAGAAGCTTGATATGGATACATAAAGTAGTGGAGAATCACAAGGAAATTTGAATAAATCTCATAGAGTTAGGATGAAGAAGGTATCCCACTTTCAAATAAGGTGATCCCAGCTTTTTGTTTGGGAATATGACAACTTCTTCGGCTATTCTTATCAACCAGGATGAACCGTGATATAAGAAGCTTGATTTGATACATAAAGTGGTGGAGAATCACCAGGAAGTTGAATAAATCTCAGGAGTTAGGATGAAGAAGCTATCCCACTTTCAAATCAGTGATCCCAGCTTTCTGCTTGGGAATATGACAACTTATTCGCTATTCTTATCAAACCAGGATGAACCATGTAAGAAGCTTGATATGGATACATAAAGTAGTGGAGAATCACCAGGAAGTTTGAATAAATCTCATAGGAGTTAGGATGAAGAAGCTATCCCACTTTCAAATCAGGTGATCCCAATTTTTCTGTTTGGGAATATGACAACTTATTCGTCATTCTAATCAAACCAGGATGAACCGCGATATAAGAAGCTTGATATGGATACATAAAGTAGTGGAGAATCACAAGGAAATTTGAATAAATCTCATAGGAGTTAGGATGAAGAAGCTATCCCACTTTCAAATCAGGTGATCCCAGTTTTTCTGTTTGGAAATATGACAACTTCTTCGTCATTCTAATCAAACCAGGATGAACCGCGATGTAAGAAGCTTGATTTGGATACATAAAGTAGTGGAGAATCACCAGAATGTTTTAATAAATCTCATAGGAGTTAGGATGAAGAAGCTATCCCACTTTCAAATCAGGTGATCCCAGTTTTTCTATTTGGGAAAATGACAACTTCTTCGTCATTCTTATCAAACCAGGATGAACCGTGATGTAAGAAGCTTGATATGGAAACATAAAGTAGTAGAGAATCACCAGAAAGTTTGAATAAATCTCATAGGAGTTTGGATGAAGAAGCTATCTCACTTTCAAATCAGGTGATCCCAGTTTTTCTGTTTGGGAATATGACAACTTATTCGTCATTCTTATCAAACAAGGATGAACCGCGATATAAAAAGCTTGATATGGATACGTAAAGTTCTGGAGAATGACAAGAAAGTTTGAATAAATCTCCTAGGAGTTAGGATGAAGAAGCTATCCCACTTTCAAATCAGGTGATCCCAGTTTTTATGGTTGGGAATATGATAACTTATTCGTCATTCTTATCAAACCATGATGAACCGCTATGTAAGAAGCTTGATTTGGATACATAAAGTTGTGGAGAATCACCAGGAAGTTTGAATAAATCTCATAGGAGTAAGGATGAAGAAGCTATCTCACTTTCAATCGTGATCCCGCTTTCTGTTTGGGAATATGACAACTTATTCGACATTCTTATCAAACCAGGATGAACCGCGATGTAAGAAGCATGATATGGATACATAAAGTTGTGGAGAATCACCAGGAAGTTTGAATAAATCTCATAGGAGTTAGGATGAAGAAGCTATCCCACTTTCAAATCTGGTGATCCCACTTTTTCTATTTGGGAATATGACAACTTATTCGTCATTCTTATCAAACCTGGATGAACCGCTATGTAAGAAGCTTGATATGGATACATAAAGTAGTGGAGAATGACCAGAAAGTTTGAATAAATCTCCTAGGAGTTAGGATGAAGAAGCTATCCCACTTTCAAATAAGGTGATCCCAGTTTTTCTGTTTGGGAATATGATAACTTATTCGTCATTCTTATCAAACCATGATGAACCGCTATGTAAGAAGCTTGATTTGGATACATAAAGTTGTGGAGAATCAACAGGAAGTTTGAATAAATCTCATAGGAGTTAGGATGAAGAAGCTATCTCACATTCAAATCAGGTGGTCCCACTTTTTCTATTTGGGAATATGACAACTTATTCGTCATTCTTATCAAACCTGGATGAACCGCTATGTAAGAAGCTTGATATGGATACATAAAGTAGTGGAGAATCACCAGGAAGTTGAATAAATCTCATAGGAGTTAGGATGAAGAAGCTATCCCACTTTGAAATCAGGTGATCCCAGTTTTTCTGTTTGGGAATATGAAAACTTCTTCGTCATTCTTATCAAACCAGGATGAACCGCGATATAATAAGATTGATATGGATACATAAACTAGTGGAGAATCACCAGGAAGTTTGAATAAATCTCATAGGAGTTAGGATGAAGAAGCTATCCCACTTTCAAATCAGGTGATCCCAATTTTTCTGTTTGGGAAAATGACAACTTCTTCGTCATTCTTATCAAACCAGGATGAACCGTGAGGTAAGAAGCTTGATATGGATACATAAAGTAGTAGAGAATCACCAGAAAGTTTGAATAAATCTCATAGGAGTTTGGATGAAGAAGCTATCTCACTTTCAAATCAGGTGATCCCAGTTTTTCTGTTTGGGAATATGACAACTTATTCGTCATTCTTATCAAACCATGATGAACCGCTATATAAGAAGCTTGATTTGGATACATAAAGTTGTGGAGAATCACCAGGAAGTTTGAATAAATCTCATAGGAGTTAGGATGAAGAAGCTATCTCACATTCAAATCAGGTGGTCCCACTTTTTCTATTTGGGAATATGACAACTTATTCGTCATTCTTATCAAACCAGGATGAACCGCGATGTAAGAAGCTTGATATGGATACATAAAGTAGTGGAGAATCACCAGAAAGTTTGAATAAATCTCATAGGAGTTTGGATGAAGAAGCTATCCCACTTTCAAATCAGGTGATCCCAGTTTTTCTGTTTGGGAATATGACAACTTATTCGTCATTCTTATCAAACCAGGATGAACCGCTATATAAGAAGCTTGATTTGGATACATAAAGTGTGGAGAATCACCAGGAAGTTGAATAAATCTCATAGAGTTAGATGAAGAAGCTATCTCACATTCAAATCAGGTGGTCCCACTTTTTCTATTTGGGAATATGACAACTTATTCGTCATTCTTATCAAACCTGGATGAACCGCTATGTAAGAAGCTTGATATGGATACATAAAGTAGTGGAGAATCACCAGGAAGTTGAATAAATCTCATAGGAGTTAGGATGAAGAAGCTATCCCACTTTGAAATCGTGATCCCAGCCTGTTTGGGAATATGACAACTTCTTCGTCATTCTTATCAAACCAGGATGAAACGCGATGTAAGAAGCTTGATATGGATACATAAACTAGTGGAGAATCACCAGAAAGTTTGAATAAATCTCATAGGAGTTAGGATGAAGAAGCTATCCCACTTTCAAATCAGGTGATCCCAGTTTTTCTGTTTGGGAATATGACAACTTATTCGTCATTCTTATCAAACCAGGATGAACCGCGATGTAAGAAGCTTGATTTGGATACATAAAGTAGTGGAGAATCACAAAGAAGTTTGAATAAATCTCATAGGAGTTAGGATGAAGAAGCTATCTAACTTTCAAATCAGGTGATCCCAGTTTTTCTGTTTGGGAATATGACAACTTATTCGTCATTCTTATCAAACCAGGATGAACCGCGCTGTAAGAAGCTTGATTTGGATACATAAAGTTGTGGAGAATCACCAGGAAGTTGAATAAATCTCATAGGAGTTAGGATGAAGAAGCTATCCCACTTTGAAATCAGGTGATCCCAGTTTTCCTGTTTGGGAATATGACAACTTCTTCGTCATTATTATTAAACCAGGATGAACCGCGATGTAAGAAGCTTGATATGGATACATAAAGTAGTGGAGAATCACCAGGAAATTTGAATAAATCTCATAGGAGTTAGGATGAAGAAGCTATCCCACTTTCAAATCAGGTGATCCCAGTTTTTCTGTTTGGGAATATGACAACTTCTTCGTCATTCTTATCAAACCAGGATGAACCGCGATGTAAGAAGCTTGATTTGGATACATAAAGTAGTGGAGAATCACCAGGAAGTTAAATAAATCTCATAGGAGTTAGGATGAAGAAGCTATCCCACTTTGAAATCAGGTGATCCTAGTTTTTCTGTTTGGGAATATGAAAACTTCTTCGTCATTCTTATCAAACCAGGATGAACCGCGATATAATAAGATTGATATGGATACATAAACTAGTGGAGAATCACCAGAAAGTTTGAATAAATCTCATAGGAGTTAGGATGAAGAAGCTATCCCACTTTCAAATCAGGTGATCCTAGTTTTTCTATTTGGGAAAATGACAACTTCATCGTCATTCTTGTCAAACCAGGATGAACCGCGATGTAAGAAGCTTGATATGGATACATAAAGTAGTAGAGAATCACCAGAAAGTTTGAATAAATCTCATAGGAGTTAGGATGAAGAAGCTATCCCACTTTCAAATCAGGTGATCCCAGTTTTTCTGTTTGGGAATATGACAACTTATTCGTCATTCTTATCAAACAAGGATGAACCGCGATATAAGAAGCTTGATATGGATACATAAAGTTGTGGAGAATCACCAGAAAGTTTGAATAAATCTCCTAGGAGTTAGGATGAAGAAGCTATCCCACTTTCAAATCAGGTGATCCCAGTTTTTCTGTTTGGGAATATGATAACTTATTCGTCATTCTTATCAAACCATGATAAACCGCTATGTAAGAAGCTTGATTTGGATACATAAAGTTGTGGAGAATCACCAGGAAGTTTGAATAAATCTCATAGGAGTTAGGATGAAGAAGCTATCTCACATTAAAATCAGGTGGTCCCACTTTTTCTATTTGGGAATATGACAATTTATTCTTCATTCTTTTCAAACCTGGATGAACCGCGATGTAAGAAGCTTGATATGGATACATAAAGTAGTGGAGAATCACCAGGAAGTTGAATAAATCTCATAAGAGTTAGGATGAAGAAGCTATCCCACTTTCAAATCAGGTGATCCTAGTTTTCCTGTTTGGGAATATGACAACTTATTCGTCATTCTTATCAAACCAGGATGAACCGCGATGTAAGAAGCTTGATATGGATACAAAAAGTAGTGGAGAATCACCAGGAAGTTTGAATAAATCTCATAGGAGTTAGGATGAAGAAGCTATCTCACTCTCAAATCAGGTGATCCCAATTATTCTGTTTGGGAATATGACAACTTATTCGTCATTCTAATAAAACCAGGATGAATCGCGATATAAGAAGCTTGATATGGATACATAAAGTAGTGGAGAATCACAAGGAAGTTTGAATAAATCTCATAGGAGTTAGGATGAAGAAGCTATCTAACTTTCAAATCAGGTGATCCCAGTTTTTTTTTTGGGAATATGACAACTTATTCGTCATTCTTATCAAACCAGGATGAACCGCGCTGTAAGAAGCTTGATTTGGATACATAAAGTTGTGGAGAATCACCAGGAAGTTGAATAAATCTCATTGGAGTTAGGATGAAGAAGCTATCCCACTTTGAAATCAGGTGATCCCAGTTTTCCTGTTTGGGAATATGACAACTTCTTCGTCATTCTTATCAAACCAGGATGAACCGCGATGTAAGAAGCTTGATTTGGATACATAAAGTTGTGGAGAATCACTAGGAAGTTGAATAAATCTCATAGGATTTTGGATGAAGAAGTTATCCCACTTTGAAATCAGGTGATCCAAGTTTTCCTGTTTGGGAATATGAAAACTTCTTCGTCATTCTTATCAAACCAGGATGACCCGCGATGTAAGAAGCCTGATATGGATACATAAAGTTGTGGAGAATCACCAGAAAGTTTAAATAAATATCATAGGAGTTAGGATGAAGAAGCTATCCCACTTTCAAATCAGGTGATCTCAGTTTTTCTGTTTGGGAATATAACAACTTCTTCGTCATTTTTATCAAACCAGGATGAACCGCGATGTAAGAAGCTTGATTTGGATACATAGAATAATGGAGAATCACCAGGAAGTTGAATAAATCTCATAGGAGTTAGGATGAATAAGCTATCCCACTTTAAAATCAGGTGATCCTAGTTTTCCTGTTTGGGAATATGAAAACTTCTCCGTCATTTTTATCAAACCAGGACGAACCGAGATATAATTAGATTAATTTGGATACATAAAGTAGTGGAGAATCACCAGAAAGTTTGAATAAATCTCATAGGAGTTAGGATGAAGAAGCTATCTCACTTTCAAATCAGGTGATCCCAGTTTTTCTGTTTGGGAATATGACAACTTATTCGTCATTCTTATCAAACCAGGATGAACCGCGATGTAAGAAGCTTGATATGGATACTGATACACTAAATATGAATCTTTTCTACTGCCAAGTTAACAGTTGTGATTATAGTACTTTAGATTCAATCCAGAGGACCAGTCTACACTTTACTCTTATAAGTTTCAATGTCAAGCTAAGAAGAAAATGGTTTTCAATTCAATTGGTGACGCGGAAAACAAGTAAACTAGAGTTTGATTCAATTTAAAAAGAAGCTAGCCTAGGGTATTTCATTGGGTGTTGAGCGAGAGCCAAACAATTATTCAAGCGCGATGCAGTGCTTTCTAGAACTCGGATCACTCAGCTGGAACACCCCACTGTCGTGGTGGTGATCTCTTTGCTGGTCGATCCCATCATCTAACTGTCGTTGAGATGAGAAACAACTGCAAGCCTTAGAGATCAGGTCCGATCAGGTCCGATCAGTTCACTTACTACCCTAATATCTACTTTCGCTGATTAGGGATACTAAGCTCATTCAATACATGTCAAGCTATCTCCTAAGCGGTTAGCTAGGCGATAAACTTAGGATCTAACATCAAGTGATCAGATTAATGGAAGCCTTAAGAAAAGTATGAATGAAGAATAATCAAGAATAGCTTATCTATGTTTAGCTCATATTTCAACACCCTAAAAACCCTAGGCGAGCTAGATCACTACTCAATCATGATGCAAGCAATCAAAGACATAGATTCTGAATGAAACTGCATAATAATAAGAGTAGTAAACAAAGGGTTCAGATGGTCTTCTCTATGCGAGAATGGATTCTTCTCCCTTACAAGTTGCAGATCTCAAAAGCTAATAGTTCTCTTGTAAAAACTAGCGTAAAAATTAAAATAGGATAGGTGGCGTCTTTATATGGAGGCGCCAATAGGTAGAAAAGATATTAGGGCAACAGGCCTTAATTCTCGAAAATAGAAGCTTCCTTACTTGTCGGAACAACCTCGATCAATTCCCGCTGTTTCGCTGAGGTTTCTCCGCAAAATGCTCCAAAAGGACAGCTTCTTCAAGCACCCTCTCTTCATTCTTCTACCAACTCCAGACCTGTAAAAGATCAAAAGGACTAGACTGACACGGATTAAGGACTCGAATCAATACGAGAACACCTATACAATGATGTGAAAAACACCATATATCAAATTCCCCCAGACTTAGATCCTTGTTTGTCCTCGAACAAGGCAAGTATCAAGAGCATGGAGAAAAGTTTGATAGTGTGGGAACTCGCTTATTCTCAGCAACCATACTCTTACCACAAATCTCTGAACCATACAAGCAATAGATTAGGACCACACACACTTACTAGGAACCCCTGATCGCTGTTCACAGATCGGCTCCTTACTCTACATCTTGACCTGAAAAAGCGACACTTTCGAGACCAAACTCCATTTGTTCAATTAGAATTTTCGTGAGCTTCTTGTCATAAGCGCTACTCAGGGTGGACGGTCTAGGAATGGAACATGCTTTTTTAATGGTGGAGCTTAGAGTGTTTAGGGGTTACCGATTTCTTAGAGGATGCAGGATATCGCACAAAACGGCAAGAGAGAACGGATCCATTGATGACCACAGCCTCTACTCGTTTTTGCTCTCTCTCGAGCGGCTGCTCTTTGATCTGGAACAGTCATCGACTGCCTGTCCACTTCTATGTTCTCTGAAAATTACCCTAAACTCTTTCTTGACTTTCCCAGTGGCTCGTGTTCCCTTGAATTCATCTCCTTCTCCATCGTAAAATGCTAAAAATGAAAGGTAAACTAATAAATTTTTTTTTTTTTTTTTTTTTAATGTATAGCATGAAAATAGATGTTGCGGTGACGAAGAAGGAGGTAACATGTGATGTTAAGGAGGCCACTGGTGGGTCTGATTCGCATCATTCTGCTCTGCTTGCATGATTGATTGGTCATGGAGCAGTTGCTCCCTTGATCTGCTTGTTCTCCCTTCTGATTGAATTTCTACAGCAGTAACGAGTAAGAGGCTGCGTCGATCCTTTCCTCTCCAACCTTTTTGCACATATCTGCACATATAACACTGAAAAACAATTGCCTGAAGTTGGAATGAAGGCTAAGGTACAAGGTGAGAACTAGCTAAAGATGAGCTAGCTACTCTGGAACAGCAAGATGGATATAAAGGATAAGAAGTCCTGAGTATAGGTCTCGTTTCCCTGATCTAGTGCCCATAACAAGAAGAATTAAAGTCCAGATTAGGTTCAGATATAGTGGAGTTGAGTCTACCCAGTGTAACCTGATCGGTGGAGAATTTCCAGAGTGTCAAATGAGATAAGTCAGGGTGTTCCAGGTCCATGTGTGGGTCTTTCATCACTGCTAAGGTCACTGAATAAGAAGGTTAAAGCACGACGTGGTTAAGAAATCATCACAAAATAAGGTCCTGATTACCACAATAAGTTTGACTGGACTGACTCGATCCTAGGGACTGACTCAATAAAAACATGGAAATCGTACAGAGTTTCTCCCCCAGACTTACTTCACACCATCCCTGGCTGTGAAAATAAATCGGAGGAGGCTAAAACACACCAAACAGAAACAAATAGCAAGGAAATAAATAGTTTTGATGGATAAAACAAGGGAATTGGAATCGTCCGTTCGGACTCAGTCTGAATCACCACCGCTGGAGTGGCCGGTTTCTACTGTTCTCGGAAGTCTCTTCTCCAGTTGAAGTGCCGCTGGTTCTTTTCCGGGCTTTGTTCCCCTGGGCCGCCTTCTCATCCTGACTTCCGATGCAGCCTCCAGTGAGTGCTCTGAGGATCCTCTTCATGAGGCTGTTGTTTTTCTTCTGAGAGTCCACCATCCAACGTCTGTAGGCGTGATCATCAGTAACATCCGTGAGGTCCTCCAGGTCATAAGCACCATCAGCAGGTGGAGCCATATCCTCCACATCATCCCTGGCCGCATTCCCATCTGGAACTGGAGCACGTGGGTCGTCGCACAAGTGTTCTGCGTCGGGCAGGAACACTATGTTTTCCAAGGTTGTGAAGTCCGTTAACCCGTGAAGAGGGAGTCAGAGGAGAGAGTGTTCCGTCCTTGTCTGCGAACTTGTATGTGCTCTCATCGCGCAGGATGTGGCATGTGATCAAGTAAGCGGTGTCGATGTGCTCAAGCTCAGGAACAACCGTGTTGGAATCCAGGTTGATGTTGAAGTGTTTGAACAAGGGTGTGAGAATACTGCCGCAGCGGTCTTTCTTGTCTTCTGTTTGGAGCAAGGAATCCTTGCGCTCAGTGAGCATCGAGATGAGAAGGAATCCAGGGTTAGTCTTCACAGCCTGAATCGGTATGACTCTGTCTCTCCGGATTTCATCCTCGAGCCCTGTGTATAGAACCTGCAGCTCGCCGTTTGTGACCTTGGAGGTGAGTTCCTTTGCGAAGAGGATGTTCGAGACGATCTTGGCAATGATACGCAAAGTGGGGTTTCGGATTTGTGATTGATAAGCCTTGCGAGAAGTGAACTTCCCTGTCGCAATGAGATCCCAAAAGGCGTTTGCTGGCGCGAACTTTTTCTCAAATGCGACCTCTCTTGGCGTGTCTGCGATCTCGAGTAGTTCGTTTAGATCGTGGAGAGAGATGGAGCAGAACTTTTCGTCAGCCATGAAGGAGAAGAAGCAGTTCTCGTACGTTGGCGCGGTTGGGTTCTGGTAAGTGATATGAGCTGTTGCGAGCACTTGCCAAACCAAATCTGGATAGAGAACTTGGGCTTGGTAGCAGAGAGGAGCGAGGCCCATAACGTCGAGCGTGTCAAAGACGTCAGACTCGAGGCCGAGAACAGCTAAGGTCTCCTCGTGAGCAAATCGTGTGGGCAAGATTTCTGCCGCTAGAAGCCTGTTGTACCTCGCTGCGGATTCCTTGTCCCACCCCTCACAATTGTTGTCAAGGAGTAGTGGGTCATTGATGTTAATCGGTTGACCCTCAGCTTTGTTCGGCCATGGATAGGTGGATGGAACATTCGCGGAACGAGAAGGAATGGCTGCTTCGCGAGAGGCTTTGAGTGCTTTCGGAATCCTTGTTTTTGGAGGCATCTGCAAAACGAAATCAATTTCCAAATTAGCACTGCTCAATGGTTGTTCTAGAAACAATGTGACATTCCAATCTCGAAAGTTTTTGCCCAAGTCCATCAATTTCCAAACAGCCTTCAAGTTCTTAGGATTAACACTTTGCCCTATCACAACCGCAACTTCTCAAGAAACTCTAACAATGAAATTGTTTATCCCTGATAATCAAACAAAATTTCGACCCTAGTAGCAAGTGTGAAATCGATAGCTACAATCTAAGATCAAATCTTGAAACAAAAAGGATGAGAGAATCCAATGGGACACTTTCAATTCGCGGATTGGATGCGCGAAGGGGAAGAGTGTCTGAGTGGTTACCTTGAGTTGATTGACGATTCCTGCAAAACCCAACCGATCTCTAGAGGATCCAAGAGATTAGAGCAAAATCAATGAAGAAGAATAGGAAATGAAATTTTTGATTTAGGGTTCTTTGAGGTTGGTTTGCGGCGTTAGAGATAATGGGGGGGGGGGGTAAAGTTAGTGGGCCTTAAATAGGCCATTTCCCCCTTTTCTCTTTTTTTTTTTTGTTCGAGCACTTACCTGGGAACAATCAGTGGAACAAGCGCTGGAGTGTTCTCCTGAGAAGTGCTCGATTTTTCTTCCCGCAGTTAGTTTTTTTTTTAGAAAATAAAAGAAATATTTACACTCACCAGTGGGTTGCCTCCCACCGCTTCTTTTCAGTCACTAGCTTGACTTTTGTGAGCCGATTAGGCTTGAAGGGGATCGCTTAAGGGTATTTCTACACCTTCAGCGATTGTTGTATCAGCAAGGTAACGCTTGAGGCGCTGAACATTAACAACAAATTCCCCTCCTCTTGTGTCCAGCAACACGACAGCTCGATAGGGGCGAACCTCCTTGAAGATGAAAGGTCCTGACCATCTGGATTTTAGCTTTCCAGGGAACAGCTTTATCCTTGAGTTGAAGAGTAAGACCTGATCATTCGGAGCAAAGCTTCTGCTGATGATCCGTTTGTCATGGAATGCTTTGGTTTTTTCTTTGTAGATTTTGGAGCTCTCATAGGCCAGATGCCTAATCTCCTCCAACTCATGGATTTGAATTGTTCGCCTCTCCTTGGCAGGTTTGATATCGATGTTAAGCAGCTTGACAGCCCAAGCTGCCTTATACTGTAGCTCCACAGGTAGGTGACATGCCTTGCCATAGACCAGATGATAGGGAGTGGTCCCTAATGGGGTTTTATAGGCTGTTCTGTAGGCCCAGAGAGCATCGTCAAGTTTGATGGACCAATCCTTACGCGTGGTATTGACTGTTTTCTGCAGAATGTTCTTGATCTCTCTGTTGGAAATTTCCACTTGGCCACTCGTTTGGGGATGGTAGGCGGTTGCAACCTTGTGTTTCACGCCGTTCTTGCTCAGTAATCCTTGGAACACTCTGTTGATGAAGTGAGTTCCACCATCGCTGATAACCACTCTAGGTACTCCAAATCTTGGAAAGATGATGGAGGTGAACATCTTGGTTACAACTCGTGTGTCGTTGGTTGGACTAGCAATCGCTTCTACCCACTTGGAGACATAGTCGACTGCAACCAGGATGTACTCGTTCTTGTGAGAAGGTGGGAAAGGTCCCATAAAATCTATTCCCCAGTAGTCGAACACCTCAACTTCCAAAATGTAATTCTGAGGCATCTCATTCCTTTTGCTGATACTGCCCATTCGCTGGCATGCATTGCATCTGGATATGAAGGTGTGAGCATCTCTGAACATTGTTGGCCACCAGAATCCCGCTTGGAGAATTTTGGAGACTGTTTTGAATGTGGCGAAGTGTCCAGCGAGGAAGATCCGTGGCAGTGGTGTAGGATCCTGGAATTTCAGCCTCGAACGCATCGCCCGAAGATCCCATCCTTGCATTGTCGGTATAGGTAAGGCTCATCCCAAAAGTAGTGCCTTGCCTCTCTTAAGAATTTTCTCTTCTCGTTCCCTGTGAACTTCTGAGGCTCCTTTCCAGCGGCTAAGAAATTTGCAATCTCAGCAAACCACGGTAAATCAGGATGTTGCTTCTGGATTGCTGCGACAAACTGCTCTGGTTGTGAAGAACAAGTCGTTTCCATGCACATTGGTTGTTCCGAATAGCAAAGACCAATCGCACTTACGTGTTCCACTGGTTGCTCTTCGCCAATCACAAAGATCATCGCTTATTTTCATTCTGAAAGGTGGTCCGCTACTCCATTTTCTACCCCTTCTTGTCTCTTATTTCCAGGTTAAATTCTTGAAGGAGGAGAATCCATCTCAGGAGCCGCGGTTTGGCATCTTTTTTCGTGAGCAGGTACTTGAGAGCTGCATGATCCGTGTGGACTAACACCTTAGACCCAACTAGATATGATCGGAACTTCTCAAAAGCATAGACGATGGCCAGGAGTTCCTTCTCTGTGGTAGCATACCTACATTGAGCTTCATCCAGTGTCTTACTCGTGTAGTAGATCACATGGAGCTTCTTATCCTTCCGCTGGCCAAGCACTGCGCCTACTGTAAAGTCACTCGCGTCTGTCATGATCTCGAAAAGGAGGTCCCAGTCTGGGGGTTGGACAACTGGTGCACTGACTAGAGCTCCCTTGATCGTGTGAAATGAAGCTAAGCACTCGTTGTCGAAATCGAACTTTGTTTCCTTGCAGAGCAGTCTAGTGAGTGGTCTTGCGATTCTCGAGAAGTCCTGGATGAATCTTCTGTAAAAGCCAGCATGTCCCAAAAAGCTTTTTATTCCCCTCACTGAAGTTGGTGGCTGCAGACTCATCATGATATCGATCTTTGCCTTGTCCACTTCGATGCCCTTTTCTGAAATCATATGTCCTAGAACAATCCCATCTCTGACCATGAAATGGCATTTTTCCCAATTAAGCACGAGATGCTTCTCCTCGCATCGCTTCAGAACCCTGCACAAGTTTGACAAACAGACACTAAAGGAGCTTCCATAGACGCTAAAATCATCCATGAAAACCTCCATTATGTCTTCAATTAGATCAGTGAAAATTGACATCATGCAGCGTTGAAAGGTCGCTGGAGCATTACACAGCCCGAAAGGCATCCTCCTGTAGGCGTATGTTCCGTAAGGACATGTGAACGTCGTCTTTTCCTGATCGTCTGGGTGGATGGGAATCTGAAAAAAACCTGAATAACCATCTAAAAAGCAATAGTAAGGGTGGTTAGCCAATCTTTCAAGCATTTGATCAATGAAGGGAGTGGAAAGTGATCTCAAGGGTCGCAAAGATTCAATTCACGGAAATCAATGCACATGCGATGACCAAGCATCGTTCTAGTAGGGATTAATTCATTCTTTTCATTTGTTATAATAGTGATCCCTCCTTTCTTAGGCACTACATGAACAGGACTAACCCACTTACTATCAGAGATCGCATAGATTACACCAGCTTCTAGAAGTTTCATTATCTCTTTCTTAACAACATCTTTCAGATTTGGGTTTAACCTCCTCTGATGTTCTACAGAAGTCATTGATTCATCTTCTAGGTGTATTCTATGCATGCACAGATCAGGTGAAATCCCAGGCATATCAGCTAGAGAATATCCTAATGCCTTTCGATATTTCCTAAGTTCGCATAGGCGAAGAGCAGTTTCAGCATTGTTCAGTCAGCATTCACGACATCGGGTATGTAGAATTTGGTCCAAGAAATGCGCACTGAGCCCCTTAGGGAGTGTTTTGAGCTCGACTTTTGGAGCTTCCGATTCACTCCACGGGTCATTGTTCCGACTTGGTGGAACAGGCGAGCACGATGAGTCTGAGGCATTGTTCTCCCCCAGACTGAGATATGCCACTAATCTTTCCATGGTTCTGGCGGAGTCCAACATCTTAGCGTACCCATCAGCGTCGATGTTCTGGACATTTTGTTCTGCTTCAGCTCTAGTCAAGTCTAGTTCCAGCGGATCATCTGTAAGGATCTCCTCAATCATCTGATCACTTGGTTCCAGCGGATCACCCTCCTCTTGGATAGTGAAGGTTTGTCCATCCAGCATAGGTTCGTGAGCATCTGATTCATCTCGAACCTCATCACAATGTCTCCTAGGTGGAGGTCGATTTTTCCTTGTCGCACATCTATGATAGCTCCGACAGTGCATAGAATGGTCTGCCTAGGATCGAGGATCCTTTGACTCTTCCTCGAAGTTCCGAACAACGAAATCGGCAGGGACAAGCGTGTTCAACAACAAGAACTTGGATATCCTCGATAATTCCGACCGGAGATTTCACTGATCGATCAGCAAACACTAGGGACATCCTGGTAGGTTTGAAATCCGTGAATCCAAGGCGCTTAGCCACAGAGTATGGCATGAGGTTGATGCTTGATCCCAGATCGACTAGCGAACATGAGAAGACTGTTCTCCCTATTTGGATGGATAGGACAAATTTTCCAGGGTCACCCAGTTTCTTGATCCTTTTGTTCTGGAGAACAGCGCTGCACTCTTTTGAGACCACCATGAACTCACTGTCATCGGTTATCTTTCCAGAAATAAGTCCTTTCACAAAGCTACTCATGGATGGCATCATCTGGATTGCACTCATGAGAGGGAGTCTGACTGTTAAGTCTTCCAGCATCTTCCTACATTTCATCTCCTCCTTGTCCTTGCGTGTGGCCTTAGCAGAACAGGTACGGAACCTTAGGCACATAGTCACGGGTGGGTACAGGTTCTGCAGCTGGGCTTAACAACCACGAGCTGCTCAGAAGTGGTCGGAGTATGTTTAGCAGGAAGCCCTGCTTCTTCCTCGTCTGTTGGTGCGGTTACTGGTGGTTGTTCTGACTCTTTCTGCTTCCCTTTTTCAGCTGTTGTGAATCTCTTGGGTGCCAGATCAGTTAACTGCTTCCCACTCCTAAGCGCGACTGCATTGCACTCCTTGGGATTTTTATCTGTTTTTCCAGGAAGAGTGCCTTGCTGTCTTTTCACACTCTCAGCAGTCTGAGCAATCCGAATATCCATCTGCCTCATATGGCTCGAGACATTATCATATTTGGCACTCAGGTCATTGAACATGTGATTCATTCGGGTATTGATGTCGTTTGTGACCTGATTCAGTGCTTTTCCCTGGATCTGCTGTCCTTGGAGCAGCTGGCTCATCATATTGGCAAGACTCTTCATCTCGTCCTGTGGAGCAGTTTGAGCAGGCTGCTGGTTAGTCGGCTGTTTCTGGTTGTGGAACTGAGTATTCTGAGCTGGGCTGAGGACAAAGGTTCTTCCTTGATTTCCATACCCCCGTTGGTAGCCACTGTTCTGAACCTGATTGCCTTGAGCATTTTCTGCGTTACCATCGGGTTTAGGGTTGTTGAACAGGTGGGGGTTGTTCCTCACGTTAGGGTTCGGGTGGTAGTTCTTGAACTGCCATCCTTGTCCATTCACATAGCTAACCTCATGATGGTCCTCAGTCGCCTGGTCTGCTTCTGATGTAGTGTCTGTGGTTCCTTTATCCTGAGGGGATTCTTCCATGATGAAGACATGGTTCTGATTAATCTTTATCAGTTGATCGACCTTGGCAGAGAGCTCATCTATTTTGCTATTGTCGATGCTGTTCACCTTTTGGGTGCGGTCAGTCTCTCGGTTGCTGTTAGCTGAGCTTGAGGCCATGTTCTCAATCAGCGCGAAAGCGCCTTGAGTGGATTGGGTCATGAAATTTCCATTACTGGCTGAGTTTAAAGCATTCCTGTACTCCCAACCTACTCCATCGTAGAACACTCCGAGTAGATAGTCTTCTTCAAAACCGTGATGTGGGCACTCCATGCGGTAGACGTTGAATCGCTCCCATGCGTCGCAGAACGGCTCATCTACCAGCTGTTTAAAGCTGGCGATCTTCTGTCTCAGAGCTGCTGTCTTTGACTTCGTGTAGAAAAGGCTCAAGAAAGCGGATCTGACTTGTTCCCATGTGGTGAGCGATCCAGTGGGTAGGGAATCTAGCCAGCGAGCAGCCTTCCCATCGAGAGAGAAAGGGAACAGGGTACACTTGATGTAATCTGGTGGTACTCCATTCGCCTTAGTGAACCCACACATCTTCTCAAAGTTTTCAATGTGGTCCATCGGAATTTCTGCAGGAAGTCCGTTGAAGATCTTCCTCTGCACCAGACCTATCAAGGCGGGCTTGATCTCAAAGTCTTGTCTAGTGCAAGGTGGAGGGTTGATAGCGGATCGCGTAGAAGGTAGATTACGCAAGAGATTCCTTTGGCCAATCTGATCAGCTTCCTCCGGTGCATTCCGTTGGTTTGCAGCGTTCGCTTGGATAGTTTGCTACATCTGCTGCATCTGTTGTTGCATGAGTGCAAACGCAGCAGTAAGATCATCCTGAGGATCGCCCATGTTGGTGCTTGTAGGTCAGGCAGTTGGCGGTTCGGCGTTCTAATCTCGCTAGTTCTTCGTTGGTGAGCTGATGCAATGGTCCTTGTGCGTTGCTCCGAGTATGTCTACTGGTCATGCACCTGGATCATTAGCTGTGACAAAGAAACAGAGGCGAGTTAGATATCTTAGACTTAAAATGAAACCGAAAAGTAGAGGTAAAAAAAAATCTGGTCCCCGTCGTAACGGCGCCAAAACTTGATACACTAAATATGAATCTTTGTTACTGCCAAGTTAACAGTTGTGATTATAGTACTTTAGATTCAATCCAAAGGACCAGTCTACACTTTACTCTTATAAGTTTCAATGTCAAGCTAAGAAGAAAATGGTTTTCAATTCAATTGGTGACGCGGAAAACAAGTAAACTAGAGTTTGATTCAATTTAACAAGAAGCTAGCCTAGGGTATTTCATTGGGTGTTGAGCGAGAGCCAAACAATTATTCAAGCGCGATGCAGTGCTTTCTAGAACTCGGATCACTCAGCTGGAAAGTGGTGGTGATCTCTTTGCTGGTCGATCCCATCATCTAACTGTTGTTGAGATGAGAAACGACTGCAAGCCTTAGAGATCAGGTCCGATCAGTTCACTTACTACCCTAATATCTACTTTCGCTGATTAGGGATACAAAGCTCATTCAATACATGTCAAGCTATCTCCTAAGCGGTTAGCTAGGCGATAAACTTAGGATCTAACATCAAGTGATCAGATTAATGGAAGCCTTAAGAATAGTATGAATGAATAATAATCAAGAATAGCTTATCTATGTTTAGCTTATATTTCAACACCCTAAAAACCCTAGGCGAGCTAGATCACTACTCAATCATGATGCAAGCAATCAAAGACATAGATTCTGAATGAAACTGCATAATAATAAGAGTAGTAAACAAAGGGTTCAGATGGTCTTCTCTATGCGAGAATGGATTCTTCTCCTTTACAAGTTGCAGATCGCAAAAGCTAATAGTTCTCTTGTAAAAACTAGCGTAAAAATTAAAATAGGATAGGTGGCATCTTTATATGGAGGCGCCAATAGGTAGAAAAGATATTAGGGCAACAGGGCCTTAATTCCCGAAAATAGAAGCTTCCTTATTTGTCGGGAACAACCTCGGGATCACTCCGTCTGCATGTTCTGCATGAGTGTTCTCCGCAAAATGCTCCAAAAGGACAGCTTCTCTTCAAGCACCCTCTCTTCATTCTTCTACCAACTCCAGACCTGTAAAAGATCAAAAAGGACTAGACTGACACGGATTAAGGACTCGAATCAATACGAAAACACTTATACAATGATGTGAAAAACACCATATATCAGATACATAACGTAGTGGAGAATCACCAGAAAATTTGAATAAATCTCATAGGAGTTAGGATGAAGAAGCTATCCCACTTTCAAATCAGGTGATCCCAGTTTTCCTGTTTGGGAATAAGACAACTTATTCATCATTCTTATCAAACCATGATGAACCGCGATGTAAGAAGCTTGATTTGGATACATAAAGTTGTGGAGAATCACCAGGAAGTTTGAATAAATCTCATAGGAGTTAGAATGAAGAAGCTATCCCACTTTCAAATCAGGTGATCCCAGTTTTCCTGTTTGGGAATATGACAACTTCTTCGTCATTCTTATCAAACCAGGATGAACCGCGATGTAAGAAGCTTGATATGGATATATAAAGTTGTGGAGAATCACTAGGAAGTTTGAATAAATCTCATCGGAGTTAGGATGAAGAAGCTATCCCACTTTGAAATCAGGTGATCCCAGTTTTTCTGTTTGGGAATATGACAACTTATTCGTCATTCTTATCAAACCAGAGGATGAACCGCGCTGTAAGAAGCTTGATATGGATACATAAAGTAGTGTAGAATCACAAGGAAGTTTGAATAAATCTCATAGGAGTTTGGATGAAGAAGCTATCTAACTTTCAAATCAGGTGATCCCAGTTTTTCTGTTTGGGAATATGACAACTTATTCGTCATTCTTATCAAACCAGGATGAACCGCGCTGTAAGAAGCTTGATTTGGATACATAAAGTTGTGGAGAATCACCAGGAAGTTGAATAAATCTCATAGGAGTTAGGATGAAGAAGCTATCCCACTTTGAAATCAGGTGATCCCAGTTTTCCTGTTTGGGAATATGACAACTTCTTCGTCATTCTTATCAAACCAGGATGAACCACATGTAAGAAGCTTGATATGGATACATAAAGTTGTGGAGAATCACCAGAAAGTTTGAATAAATCTCATAGGAGTTGGATGAAGAAGCTATCTAACTTTCAAATCGTGATCCCAGCTTTTCTGTTTGGGAATATGACAACTTATTCGCCATTCTTATCAAACCAGGATGAACCGCTGTAAGAAGCTTGATTTGGATACATAAAGTTGTGGAGAATCACCAGAAGTTGAATAAATCTCATAGGAGTTAGATGAAGAAGCTATCCCACTTTCAAATCGTGATCCCAGCCTGTTTGGGAATATGACACTTCTTCGTCATTCTTATCAAACCAGGATGAACCGCGGTGTAAGAAGCTTGATATGGATACATAAAGTTGTGGAGAATCACCAGAAAGTTTGAATAAATCTCATAGGAGTTAGGATGAAGAAGCTATCCCACTTTGAAATCAGGTGATCCCAGTTTTCCTGTTTGGGAATATGAAAACTTCTTCGTCATTCTTATCAAACCAGGATGAACCGCGATATAATAAGATTGATATGGATACATAAACTAGTGGAGAATCACCAGAAAATTTGAATAAATCTCATAGGAGTTAGGATGAAGAAGCTATCCCACTTTCAAATCAGGTGATCCCAGTTTTTCTGTTTGGGAATATGACAACTTCTTCGTCATTCTTATCAAACCAGGATGAACCGCGATGTAAGAAGCTTGATTTGGATACATAAAGTAGTGGAGAATCACCAGGAAGTTAAATAAATCTCATAGGAGTTGGGATGAAGAAGCTATCTAACTTTCAAATCAGGTGATCCCAGTTTTTCTGTTTGGGAATATGACAACTTATTCGTCATTCTTATCAAACTAGGATGAACCGCGCTGTAAGAAGCTTGATTTGGATACATAAAGTTGTGGAGAATCACCAGGAAGTTGAATAAATCTCATAGGAGTTAGGATGAAGAAGCTATCCCACTTTGAAATCAGGTGATCCCAGTTTTCCTGTTTGGGAATATGACAACTTCTTCGTCATTCTTATCAAACCAGGATGAACCGCGATGTAAGAAGCTTGATATGGATACATAAAGTAGTGGAGAATCACCAGGAAGTTGAATAAATATCATAGGAGTTAGGATGAAGAAGCTATCCCACTTTCAAATCGTGATCCCAGCTTTTCCTGCTTGGGAATATGACAACTTCTTCGGCCATTCTTATCAAACCAGGATGAACCGCGATGTAAGAAGCTTGATTTGGATACATAAAGTGGTGGAGAATCACCAGAAGTTGAATAAATCTCATAGGAGTTAGGATGAAGAAGCTATCCCACTTTGAAATCAGTGATCCCAGCTTTTCCTGCTTGGGAATATGACAACTTCTTCGCCATTCTTATCAAACCAGGATGAACCGCGATATAAGAAGCTTGATATGGATACAAAGTAGTGGAGAATCACCAGGAAGTTGAATAAATCTCATAGGAGTTAGGATGAAGAAGCTATCCCACTTTCAAATAAGGTGATCCCAGCTTTTCCTGCTTGGGAATATGACAACTTCTTCACATTCTTATCAAATCAGGATGAACCGTGATATAAGAAGCTTGATATGGATACATAAAGTGGTGGAGAATCACCAGGAAGTTGAATAAATCTCATAGGAGTTAGATGAAGAAGCTATCCCACTTTGAAATCAGGTGATTCCAGTTTTCCTGTTTGGGAATATGACAACTTATTCGTCATTCTTATCAAACCAGGATGAACCGCGATGTAAGAAGCTTGATATGGATACATAAAGTTGTGGAGAATCACCAGGAAGTTTGAATAAATCTCATAGGAGTTAGGATGAAGAAGCTATCCCACTTTCAAATCAGGTGATCCCAATTTTTCTGTTTGGGAATATGACAACTTATTCGTCATTCTTATCAAACCAGGATGAACCGCGATATAAGAAGCTTGATATGGATCAAAATGTAGTGGAGAATCAACAGGAAGTTTGAATAAATCTCATAGGAGTTAGGATGAAGAAGCTATCCCACTTTCAAATAAGGTGATCCCAGTTTTTTTGTTTGGGAATATGACAACTTCTTCGTCATTCTTATCAAATCAGGATGAACCAGGATATAAGAAGCTTGATATGGATACATAAAGTGGTGGAAAATCACCAGGAAGTTGAATAAATCTCATAGGAGTTAGGATGAAGAAGCTATCCCACTTTCAAATCAGGTGATCCCAATTTTTCTGTTTGGGAATATGACAACTTATTCGTCATTCTTATCAAACCAGGATGAACTGCGCTGTAAGAAGCTTGATTTGGATACATAAAGTTATGGAGAATCACCAGGAAGTTGAATAAATCTCATAGGAGTTAGGATGAAGAAGCTATCCCACTTTCAAATCAGGTGATCCCAGTTTTTCTGTTTGGGAATATGACAACTTCTTCGTCATTCTTATCAAACAAGGATGAACCGCGATGTAAGAAGCTTGATATGGATACATAAAGTAGTGGAGAATCACCAGGAAGGTTGAATAAATCTCATAGGAGTTAGGATAAAGAAGCTATCTCACTTTCAAATAAGGTGATCCCAGTTTTTCTATTTGAGAATATGACAACTTGTTCGTCAATCTTATCAAACCAGGATGAACCGCGATGTAAGAAGCTTGATTTGGATACATAAAGTAGTGGAGAATCACCAGGAAGTTTGAATAAATCTCATAGGAGTTAGGATGAAGAAGCTATCTCACTTTCAAATCAGGTGATCCCACTTTTTCTATTTGGGAATATGACAACTTATTCGTCATTCTTATCAAACCAGGATGAACCGCGATATAAGAAGCTTGATTTGGATACATAAAGTAGTGGAGAATCACCAGGAAGTTGAATAAATCTCATAGGAGTTAGGATGAAGAAGCTATCCCACTTTGAAATCGTGATCCCAGCTTTTCTGTTTGGGAATATGACAACTTCTTCGCCATTCTTATCAAATCAGGATGAACCGCGATATAAGAAGCTTGATATGGATATATAAAGTTGTGGAGAATCACCAGGAAGTTGAATAAATCTCATAGGAGTTAGGATGAAGAAGCTATCCCACTTTGAAATCAGGTGATCCAGTTTTCTGTTTGGGAATATGACAACTTATTAGTCATTCTTATCAAACCAGGATGAACAGCTGTAAGAAGCTTGATATGGATACATAAAGTAGTGGAGAATCACAAGGAAGTTGAATAAATCTCATAGGAGTTAGGATGAAGAAGCTATCTAACTTTCAAATCAGGTGATCCCAGTTTTTCTGTTTGGGAATATGACAACTTATTCGTCATTCTTATCAAACCAGGATGAACCGCGCTGTAAGAAGCTTGATTTGGATACATAAAGTTGTGGAGAATCACCAGGAAGTTGAATAAATCTCATAGGAGTTAGGATGAAGAAGCTATCCCACTTTGAAATCAGGTGATCCCAGTTTTTCTGTTTGGGAATATGACAACTTCTTCGTCATTCTTATCAAACCAGGATGAACCGCGATGTAAGAAGCTTGATATGGATACATAAAGTAGTGGAGAATCACCAGGAAGTTTGAATAAATCTCATAGGAGTTAGGATGAAGAAGCTATCCCACTTTCAAATCAGGTGATCCCAGTTTTTCTGTTTGGGAATATGACAACTTATTCGTCATTCTTATCAAACCAGGATGAACAGCGATGTAAGAAGCTTGATATGGATACATAAAGTAGTGGAGAACCACCAGGAAGTTTGAATAAATCTCATAGGAGTTAGGATGAAGAAGCTATCCCACTTTCAAATCGGTGATCCAGTTTTCTGTTTGGGAATATGACAACTTCTTCGTCATTCTTATCAAATCAGGATGAACCAGGATATAAGAAGCTTGATATGGATACATAAAGTGGTGGAAAATCACCAGGAAGTTGAATAAATCTCATAGGAGTTAGGATGAAGCTATCCCACTTTCAAATCAGTGATCCCAGTTTTCTGTTTGGGAATATGACAACTTATTCGCCATTCTTATCAAACCAGGATGAACCATGTAAGAAGCTTGATTTGGATACATAAAGTTATGGAGAATCACCAGGAAGTTGAATAATTCTCATAGGAGTTAGGATGAAGAAGCTATCCCACTTTCAAATCAGGTGATCCCAGTTTTCTGTTTGGGAATATGACAACTTCTTCGTCATTCTTATCAAACAAGGATGAACCGCGATGTAAGAAGCTTGATATGGATACATAAAGTAGTGGAGAATCACCAGGAAGTTTGAATAAATCTCATAGGAGTTAGGATGAAGAAGCTATCTCACTTTCAAATAAGGTGATCCCAGTTTTTCTGTTTGGGAATATGACAACTTATTCGTCATTCTTATCAAACCAGGATGAACCGCGATGTAAGAAGCTTGATTTGGATACATAAAGTAGTGGAGAATCACCAGGAAGTTTGAATAAATCTCATACGAGTTAGGATGAAGAAGCTATCTCCCTTTCAAATCAGGTGGTCCCACTTTTTCTATTTGGGAATATGACAACTTATTCGTCATTCTTATCAAACCAGAATGAATCGCGATATAAGAAGCTTGATTTGGATACATAAAGTAGTGGAGAATCACCAGGAAGTTGAATAAATCTCATAGGAGTTAGGATGAAGAAGCTATCCCACTTTGAAATCAGGTGATCCCAGTTTTCCTGTTTGGGAATATGACAACTTCTTCGTCATTCTTATCAAATCAGGATGAACCGCGATGTAAGAAGCTTGATATGGATATATAAAGTTGTGGAGAATCACCAGGAAGTTTGAATAAATCTCATCGGAGTTAGGATGAAGAAGCTATCCTACTTTGAAATCAGGTGATCCCAGTTTTTCTGTTTGGGAATATGACAACTTATTCGTCATTCTTATCAAACCAGAGGATGAACCGCGCTGTAAGAAGCTTGATATGGATACATAAAGTAGTGTAGAATCACAAGGAAGTTTGAATAAATCTCATAGGAGTTTGGATGAAGAAGCTATCTAACTTTCAAATCAGGTGATCCTAGTTTTTCTGTTTGGGAATATGACAACTTATTCGTCATTTTTATCAAACCAGGATGAACCGCGCTGTAAGAAGCTTGATTTGGATACATAAAGTTGTGGAGAATCACCAGGAAGTTGAATAAATCTCATAGGAGTTAGGATGAAGAAGCTATACCACTTTGAAATCAGGTGATCCCAATTTTCCTGTTTGGGAATATGACAACTGCTTCGTCATTCTTATCAAACCAGGATGAACATGATGTAAGAAGCTTGATATGGATACATAAAGTAGTGGAGAACCACCAGGAAGTTTGAATAAATCTCATAGGAGTTAGAATGAAGAAGCTATCCCACTTTCAAATCAGGTGATCCCAGTTTTTCTGTTTGGGAATATGACAACTTCTTCGTCATTTTTATCAAACATGGATGAACAGCAATGTAAGAAGCTTGATTTGGATACAAAAAGTAGTGGAGAATCACCAGGAAGTTAAATAAATCTCATAGGAGTTAGGATGAAGAAGCTATCCCACTTTGAAATCAGGTGATCCTAGTTTTCCTGTTTGGGAATATGACAACTTCTTCGTCATTCTTATCAAACCAGGATGAACCGCGATGTAAGAAGCTTGATATGGATACATAAAGTAGTGGAGAATCACCAGAAAGTTTGAATAAATCTCATAGGAGTTAGGATGAAGAAGCTATCCCACTTTCAAATCAGGTGATCCCAGTTTTCTGTTTGGGAATATGACAACTTATTCGTCATTCTTATCAAACCAGAGGATGAACCGCGCTGTAAGAAGCTTGATATGGATACATAAAGTAGTGTAGAATCACAAGGAAGTTTGAATAAATCTCATAGGAGTTTGGATGAAGAAGCTATCTAACTTTCAAATCAGGTGATCCCAGTTTTTCTGTTTGGGAATATGACAACTTATTCGTCATTTTTATCAAACCAGGATGAACCGCGCTGTAAGAAGCTTGATTTTGATACATAAAGTTGTGGAGAATCACCAGGAAGTTGAATAAATCTCATAGGAGTTAGGATGAAGAAGCTATCCCACTTTGAAATCAGGTGATCCCAGTTTTCCTGTTTGGGAATATGACAACTTCTTCGTCATTCTTATCAAACCAGGATGAACCGCGATGTAAGAAGCTTGATATGGATACATAAAGTAGTGGAGAATCACCAGGAAGTTGAATAAATCTCATAGGAGTTAGGATGAAGAAGCTATCTCACTTTCAAATCAGGTGGTCCCACTTTTTCTATTTGGGAATATGACAACTTATTCGTCATTCTTATCAAACCTGGATGAACCACAATATAAGAAGCTTGATATGGATACATAAAGTAGTGGAGAATCACCAGGAAGTTGAATAAATCTCATAGGAGTTAGGATGAAGAAGCTATCCCACTTTGAAATCAGGTGATCCCAGTTTTCTGTTTGGGAATATGACAACTTCTTCGTCATTCTTATCAAACCAGGATGAACCGCGATATAAGAAGCTTGATATGGATACATAAAGTAGTGGAGAATCACCAGGAAGTTTGAATAAATCTCATAGGAGTTAGGATGAAGAAGCTATCCCACTTTCAAATAAGGTGATCCCAGTTTTTTTGTTTGGGAATATGACAACTTCTTCGTCATTCTTATCAAATCAGGATGAACCGTGATATAAGAAGCTTGATATGGATACATAAAGTGGTGGAGAATCACCAGGAAGTTGAATAAATCTCATAGGAGTTAGGATGAAGAAGCTATCCCACTTTCAAATCAGGTGATCCCAGTTTTCCTGTTTGGGAATATGACAACTTATTCGTCATTCTTATCAAACCAGGATGACCACGATGTAAGAAGCTTGATATGGATACATAAAGTTGTGGAGAATCACCAGGAAGTTTGAATAAATCTCATAGGAGTTAGGATGAAGAAGCTATCCCACTTTCAAATCAGGTGATCCCAGTTTTCTGTTTGGGAATATGACAACTTATTCGTCATTCTTATCAAACCAGGATGAACCGCGATATAAGAAGCTTGATATGGATACATAAAGTAATGGAGAATCACAAGGAAGTTTGAATAAATCTCATAGGAGTTAGGATGAAGAAGCTATCCCACTTTCAAATCAGGTGATCCCAGTTTTCTGTTTGGGAATATGACAACTTATTAGTCATTCTTATCAAACCAGGATGAACCACATGTAAGAAGCTTGATATGGATACATAAAGTTGTGGAGAATCACCAGAAGTTTGAATAAATCTCATAGGAGTTAGATGAAGAAGCTATCCCACTTTCAAATCAGTGATCCCAGTTTTCTGTTTGGGAATATGACAACTTATTCGCCATTCTTATCAAACCAGGATGAACCATGATATAAGAAGCTTGATATGGATACATAAAGTAATGGAGAATCACAAGGAAGTTTGAATAAATCTCATAGGAGTTAGGATGAAGAAGCTATCTAACTTTCAAATCAGGTGATCCCAGTTTTTTTGTTTGGGAATATGACAACTTATTCACATTCTTATCAAACCAGGATGAACCGCTGTAAGAAGCTTGATTTGGATACATAAAGTTGTGGAGAATCACCAGGAAGTTAAATAAATCTCATAGGAGTTTGGATGAAGAAGCTATCCCACTTTGAAATCGTGATCCCAGTTTTCTGTTTGGGAATATGACAACTTCTTCGCCATTCTTATCAAACCAGGATGAACCATGTAAGAAGCTTGATATGGATACATAAAGTGTGGAGAATCACCAGGAAGTTGAATAAATCTCATAGAGTTAGATGAAGAAGCTATCTCACTTTCAAATCAGGTGATCGGTTTTCTGTTTGGGAATATGACAACTTATTCGCCATTCTTATCAAATCAGGATGAACCGTGATATAAGAAGCTTGATTTGATACATAAAGTTGTGGAGAATCACCAGAAGTTGAATAAATCTCAGGAGTTAGGATGAAGCTATCCCACTTTGAAATCAGGTGATCCAGTTTTCTGTTTGGGAATATGACAACTTCTTCGTCATTCTTATCAAACCAGGATGAACCATGTAAGAAGCTTGATTTGGATACATAAAGTAGTGGAGAATCACCAGGAAGTTAAATAAATCTCATAGGAGTTAGGATGAAGAAGCTATCCCACTTTGAAATCAGGTGATCCCAGTTTTCCTGTTTGGGAATATGAAAACTTCTTCGTCATTCTTATCAAACCAGGATGAACCGTGATATAATAAGCTTGATATGGATACATAAACTAGTGGAGAATCACCAGAAAGTTTGAATAAATCTCATAGGAGTTAGGATGAAGAAGCTATCCCACTTTCAAATCAGGTGATCCCAGTTTTCTGTTTGGGAATATGACAACTTCTTCGTCATTCTTATCAAACCAGGATGAACCATGATGTAAGAAGCTTGATATGGATACATAAAGTAGTGGAGAATCACCAGAAAGTTTGAATAAATCTCATAGGAGTTAGGATGAAGAAGCTATCCCACTTTCAAATCAGGTGATCCCAGTTTTTCTGTTTGGGAATATGACAACTTATTCGTCATTCTTATCAAACAAGGATGAACCGCGATATAAGAAGCTTGATATGGATACATAAAGTTGTGGAGAATCACCTGAAAGTTTGAATAAGTCTCCTAGGAGTTAGGAAGAAGAAGCTATTCCACTTTCAAATCGGTGATCCCAGTTTTCTGTTTGGGAATATGACAACTTATTCGTCATTCTTATCAAACCAGGATGAACCGCTATGTAAGAAGCTTGATTTGGATACATAAAGTTGTGGAGAATCACAAGGAAGTTGAATAAATCTCATAGGAGTTAGGATGAAGAAGCTATCTCACTTTCAAATCAGGTGATCCCAGTTTTCTGTTTGGGAATATGACAACTTATTCGTCATTCTTATCAAACCAGGATGAACCGCGATATAAGAAGCTTGATATGGATACATAAAGTAGTGGAGAATCACCAGGAAGTTGAATAAATCTCATAGGAGTTAGGATGAAGAAGCTATCCCACTTTGAAATCGGTGATCCAGTTTTCTGTTTGGGAATATGACAACTTCTTAGTCATTCTTATCAAACCAGGATGAACCATGATGTAAGAAGCTTGATGGATACATAAAGTGGTGGAGAATCACCAGGAAGTTGAATAAATCTCATAGGAGTTAGGATGAAGAAGCTATCCCACTTTCAAATCGAGGTGATCCCGGTTTTCTGTTTGGGAATAATACAACTTCTTCGTCATTCTTATCAAATCAGGATGAACCGTGATATAAGAAGCTTGATATGGATACATAAAGTGGTGGAGAATCACCAGGAAGTTGAATAAATCTCATAGGAGTTAGGATGAAGAAGCTATCCCACTTTCAAATCAGGTGATCCCAGTTTTCCTGTTTGGGAATATGACAACTTATTCGTCATTCTTATCAAACCAGGATGACCACGAAGTAAAAAGCCTTGATATGGATACATAAAGTTGTGGAGAATCACCAGGAAGTTTGAATAAATCTCATAGGAGTTAGGATGAAGAAGCTATCCCACTTTCAAATCAGGTGATCCCAATTTTTCTGTTTGGGAATATGACAACTTATTCGTCATTCTTATCAAACCAGGATGAACCGCGATATAAGAAGCTTGATATGGATACATAAAGTAATGGAGAATCACAAGGAAGTTTGAATAAATCTCATAGGAGTTAGGATGAAGAAGCTATCTAACTTTCAAATCAGGTGATCCCAGTTTTTTTGTTTGGGAATATGACAACTTATTCGTCATTCTTATCAAACCAGGATGAACCGCACTGTAAGAAGCTTGATTTGGATACATAAAGTTGTGGAGAATCACCAGGAAGTTGAATAAATCTCATAGGAGTTTGGATGAAGAAGCTATCCCACTTTGAAATCAGGTGATCCCAGTTTTCCTGTTTGGGAATATGACAACTTTTTCGTCATTCTTATCAAATCAGGATGAACCGCGATGTAAGAAGCTTGATATGGATACATAAAGTTGTGGAGAATCACCAGGAAGTTGAATAAATCTCATAGGAGTTAGGATGAAGAAGCTATCCCACTTTGAAATCGTGATCCCAGCTTTTCTGTTTGGGAATATGACAACTTCTTCACATTCTTATCAAACCAGAGGATGAACCGCTGTAAGAAGCTTGATATGGATACATAAAGTAGTGGAGAATCACAAGGAAGTTGAATAAATCTCATAGGAGTTTGGATGAAGAAGCTATCCACTTTCAAATCGGTGATCCAGTTTTCTGTTTGGGAATATGACAACTTATTAGTCATTCTTATCAAACCAGGATGAACCGCTGTAAGAAGCTTGATTTGGATACATAAAGTAGTGGAGAATCACCAGGAAGTTGAATAAATCTCATAGGAGTTAGGATGAAGAAGCTATCCACTTTGAAATCGGGTGATCCCAGTTTTCTGTTTGGGAATATGACAACTTCCGTCATTCTTATCAAACCAGGATGAACATGATGTAAGAAGCTTGATATGGATACATAAAGTAGTGGAGAATCACCAGGAAGTTGAATAAATCTCATAGGAGTTAGGATGAAGAAGCTATCCCACTTTGAAATCGGTGATCCCAGTTTTCTGTTTGGGAATATGACAACTTCTTAGTCATTCTTATCAAACCAGGATGAACATGATATAAGAAGCTTGATATGGATACAAAAGTAGTGGAGAATCACCAGGAAGTTGAATAAATCTCATAGAGTTAGGATGAAGAAGCTATCTCACTTTCAAATCAGGTGATCGGTTTTCTGTTTGGGAATATGACAACTTCTTCGTCATTCTTATCAAATCAGGATGAACCGTGATATAAGAAGCTTGATATGGATACATAAAGTGGTGGAGAATCACCAGGAAGTTGAATAAATCTCATAGGAGTTAGGATGAAGAAGCTATCCACTTTGAAATCAGGTGATCCAGTTTTCTGTTTGGGAATATGACAACTTATTCGTCATTCTTATCAAACCAGGATGAACAGCGATATAAGAAGCTTGATATGGATACAAAAGTAGTGGAGAATCACCAGGAAGTTGAATAAATCTCATAGGAGTTAGGATGAAGCTATCCCACTTTGAAATCAGGTGATCGGTTTTCTGTTTGGGAATATGACAACTTCTTAGTCATTCTTATCAAATCAGGATGAACCGTGATATAAGAAGCTTGATATGGATACATAAAGTGGTGGAGAATCACCAGGAAGTTGAATAAATCTCATAGGAGTTAGGATGAAGAAGCTATCCCACTTTCAAATCAGGTGATCCCAGTTTTCCTGTTTGGGAATATGACAACTTATTCGTCATTCTTATCAAACCAGGATGACCACGATGTAAGAAGCTTGATATGGATACATAAAGTTGTGGAGAATCACCAGGAAGTTTGAATAAATCTCATAGGAGTTAGGATGAAGAAGCTATCCCACTTTCAAATCAGGTGATCCCAATTTTTCTGTTTGGGAATATGACAACTTATTCGGCCATTCTTATCAAACCAGGATGAACATGATATAAGAAGCTTGATATGGATACATAAAGTAGTGGAGAATCACAAGGAAGTTTGAATAAATCTCATAGGAGTTAGGATGAAGAAGCTATCTAACTTTCAAATCAGGTGATCCCAGTTTTTCTGTTTGGGAATATGACAACTTATTCGTCATTCTTATCAAACCAGGATGAACCGCGATATAAGAAGCTTGATATGGATACATAAAGTAATGGAGAATCACAAGGAAGTTTGAATAAATCTCATAGGAGTTAGGATGAAGAAGCTATCTAACTTTCAAATCAGGTGATCCCAGTTTTTCTGTTTGGGAATATGACAACTTATTCGTCATTCTTATCAAACCAGGATGAACCGCGCTGTAAGAAGCTTGATTTGGATACATAAAGTTGTGGAGAATCACCAGGAAGTTGAATAAATCTCATAGGAGTTTGGATGAAGAAGCTATCCCACTTTGAAATCGTGATCCCAGTTTTCCTGTTTGGGAATATGACAACTTATTCGGCCATTCTTATCAAACCAGGATGAACCGCATGTAAGAAGCTTGATATGGATATATAAAGTTGTGGAGAATCACCAGGAAGTTGAATAAATCTCATAGGAGTTAGGATGAAGAAGCTATCCCACTTTGAAATCGTGATCCCAGTTTTCTGTTTGGGAATATGACAACTTCTTCACATTCTTATCAAACCAGGATGAACAGCGATGTAAGAAGCTTGATATGGATACATAAAGTAGTGGAGAATCACAAGGAAGTTGAATAAATCTCATAGGAGTTTGGATGAAGAAGCTATCTCACTTTCAAATCAGGTGATCAGTTTTCTGTTTGGAATATGACAACTTCTTCATCATTCTTATCAAACCAGGATGAACCGAGATATAAGAAGCTTGATTTGGATACATAAAGTAGTGGAGAATCACCAGAAGTTTGAATAAATCTCATGAGTTAGGATGAAGCTATCCCACTTTGAAATCGTGATCCCAGTTTTCTGTTTGGAATATGACAACTTATTAGTCATTCTTATCAAACCAGGATGAACCGCCATGTAAGAAGCTTGATGGATACATAAAGTGTGGAGAATCACCAGAAGTTGAATAAATCTCATAGGAGTTAGGATGAAGAAGCTATCCCACTTTGAAATCGTGATCCCAGTTTTCCTGTTTGGGAATATGACAACTTCTTCGGCCATTCTTATCAAACCAGGATGAACCGCGATGTAAGAAGCTTGATATGGATACATAAAGTAGTGGAGAATCACCAGGAAGTTGAATAAATCTCATAGGAGTTAGGATGAAGAAGCTATCCCACTTTGAAATCAGTGATCCCAGCTTTTCTGTTTGGGAATATGACAACTTCTTCGGCCATTCTTATCAAACCAGGATGAACCGTGATGTAAGAAGCTTGATATGGATACAAAAGTAGTGGAGAATCACCAGGAAGTTGAATAAATCTCATAGGAGTTAGGATGAAGAAGCTATCTCACTTTCAAATCAGGTGATCCCAGTTTTCTGTTTGGAATATGACAACTTCTTCACATTCTTATCAAACCAGGATGAACCATGATGTAAGAAGCTTGATGGATACATAAAGTGTGGAGAATCACCAGAAGTTTGAATAAATCTCATAGGAGTTAGATGAAGAAGCTATCTCACTTTCAAATCGGTGATCAGTTTTCTGTTTGGAATATGACAACTTCCGTCATTCTTATCAAACCAGGATGAACAGCGATGTAAGAAGCTTGATGGATACATAAAGTGTGGAGAATCACCAGAAGTTTGAATAAATCTCATGAGTTAGGATGAAGAAGCTATCCACTTTCAAATCGGTGATCGGTTTTCTGTTTGGGAATATGACAACTTATTCGGCCATTCTTATCAAACCAGGATGAACCATGATGTAAGAAGCTTGATATGGATACATAAAGTTGTGGAGAATCACCAGGAAGTTGAATAAATCTCATAGGAGTTAGGATGAAGAAGCTATCCCACTTTCAAATCGAGGTGATCCCAGTTTTCTGTTTGGGAATATGACAACTTATTAGTCATTCTTATCAAACCAGGATGAACATGATATAAGAAGCTTGATATGGATACATAAAGTAATGGAGAATCACAAGGAAGTTGAATAAATCTCATAGGAGTTAGGATGAAGAAGCTATCTAACTTTCAAATCGGTGATCAGTTTTCTGTTTGGGAATATGACAACTTATTCACATTCTTATCAAACCAGGATGAACAGCGATATAAGAAGCTTGATATGGATACATAAAGTAATGGAGAATCACAAGGAAGTTGAATAAATCTCATAGGAGTTAGGATGAAGAAGCTATCCCACTTTCAAATCGGTGATCCCAGTTTTCTGTTTGGGAATATGACAACTTATTCGGCCATTCTTATCAAACCAGGATGAACCGCTATATAAGAAGCTTGATTTGGATACATAAAGTTGTGGAGAATCACCAGGAAGTTGAATAAATCTCATAGGAGTTTGGATGAAGAAGCTATCCCACTTTGAAATCAGGTGATCCCAGTTTTCTGTTTGGGAATATGACAACTTCTTCGTCATTCTTATCAAACCAGGATGAACGCGATGTAAGAAGCTTGATATGGATACATAAAGTTGTGGAGAATCACCAGGAAGTTGAATAAATCTCATAGGAGTTAGGATGAAGCTATCCCACTTTGAAATCAGGTGATCCGGTTTTCTGTTTGGGAATATGACAACTTTTCGCCATTCTTATCAAACCAGGATGAACCGAGATATAAGAAGCTTGATTTGGATACATAAAGTAGTGGAGAATCACCAGGAAGTTGAATAAATCTCATAGGAGTTAGGATGAAGAAGCTATCCCACTTTCAAATCGGTGATCAGTTTTCTGTTTGGGAATATGACAACTTATTAGTCATTCTTATCAAACCAGGATGAACCGCGATATAAGAAGCTTGATATGGATACATAAAGTAATGGAGAATCACAAGGAAGTTTGAATAAATCTCATAGGAGTTAGGATGAAGAAGCTATCTAACTTTCAAATCAGGTGATCCCAGTTTTTCTGTTTGGGAATATGACAACTTATTCGTCATTCTTATCAAACCAGGATGAACCGCGCTGTAAGAAGCTTGATTTGGATACATAAAGTTGTGGAGAATCACCAGAATGTTGAATAAATCTCATAGGAGTTTGGATGAAGAAGCTATCTCACTTTCAAATCGAGGTGATCCCAGTTTTCTGTTTGGGAATATGACAACTTTTCGCCATTCTTATCAAACCAGGATGAACCGCGATGTAAGAAGCTTGATATGGATACATAAAGTTGTGGAGAATCACCAGGAAGTTGAATAAATCTCATAGGAGTTAGGATGAAGAAGCTATCCCACTTTGAAATCAGGTGATCCCAGTTTTTCTGTTTGGGAATATGACAACTTATTCGTCATTCTTATCAAACCAGGATGAACCGATGTAAGAAGCTTGATGGATACATAAAGTTGTGGAGAATCACCAGAAGTTGAATAAATCTCATAGAGTTAGGATGAAGAAGCTATCTCACTTTCAAATCGGTGATCAGTTTTCTGTTTGGAATATGACAACTTCCGTCATTCTTATCAAACCAGGATGAACGCGATGTAAGAAGCTTGATGGATACATAAAGTGTGGAGAATCACCAGAAGTTTGAATAAATCTCAGGAGTTAGGATGAAGCTATCCCACTTTCAAATCGGTGATCGGTTTTCTGTTTGGGAATATGACAACTTATTAGTCATTCTTATCAAACCAGGATGAACAGCTGTAAGAAGCTTGATTTGGATACATAAAGTTGTGGAGAATCACCAGGAAGTTGAATAAATCTCATAGGAGTTAGGATGAAGAAGCTATCCCACTTTGAAATCAGGTGATCCCAGTTTTCCTGTTTGGGAATATGACAACTTCTTGTCATTCTTATCAAACCAGGATGAACGCGATGTAAGAAGCTTGATATGGATACATAAAGTAGTGGAGAATCACCAGGAAGTTGAATAAATCTCATAGGAGTTAGGATGAAGAAGCTATCTAACTTTCAAATCGTGATCCCAGTTTTCTGTTTGGGAATATGACAACTTATTCGCCATTCTTATCAAACCAGGATGAACAGCTGTAAGAAGCTTGATTTGGATACATAAAGTTGTGGAGAATCACCAGGAAGTTGAATAAATCTCATAGGAGTTAGGATGAAGAAGCTATCCACTTTGAAATCGGGTGATCCCAGTTTTCTGTTTGGGAATATGACAACTTCTTCGTCATTCTTTTCAAACCAGGATGAACCGCGATGTAAGAAACTTGATATGGATACATAAAGTAGTGGAGAATCACCAGGAAGTTGAATAAATCTCATAGGAGTTAGGATGAAGAAGCTATCTCACTTTCAAATCAGTGATCCCAGTTTTCTGTTTGGGAATATGACAACTTATTAGTCATTCTTATCAAACCAGGATGAACCGCTATATAAGAAGCTTGATATGGATACATAAAGTGGTGGAGAATCACCAGGAAGTTGAATAAATCTCATAGGAGTTAGGATGAAGAACCTATCCCACTTTCAAATCGGTGATCCCAGTTTTCTGTTTGGGAATATGACAACTTATTAGTCATTCTTATCAAACCAGGATGAACAGCTGTAAGAAGCTTGATATGGATACATAAAGTTGTGGAGAATCACCAGGAAGTTGAATAAATCTCATAGGAGTTAGGATGAAGAAGCTATCCCACTTTCAAATCAGGTGATCCCAGTTTTCTGTTTGGGAATATGACAACTTATTCGTCATTCTTATCAAACCAGGATGAACCGCGATATAAGAAGCTTGATATGGATACATAAAGTAATGGAGAATCACAAGGAAGTTTGAATAAATCTCATAGGAGTTAGGATGAAGAAGCTATCTAACTTTCAAATCGGTGATCCAGTTTTCTGTTTGGGAATATGACAACTTATTCGCCATTCTTATCAAACCAGGATGAACCGCATGTAAGAAGCTTGATTGGATACATAAAGTTGTGGAGAATCACCAGGAAGTTGAATAAATCTCATAGGAGTTGGATGAAGAAGCTATCCCACTTTGAAATCGGGTGATCCCAGTTTTCTGTTTGGGAATATGACAACTTCTTCGCCATTCTTATCAAACCAGGATGAACCGCATGTAAGAAGCTTGATATGGATACATAAAGTAGTGGAGAATCACCAGAAGTTTGAATAAATCTCATAGGAGTTAGGATGAAGAAGCTATCCCACTTTCAAATCAGGTGATCCAGTTTTCTGTTTGGGAATATGACAACTTCTTGTCATTCTTATCAAACCAGGATGAACATGATGTAAGAAGCTTGATATGGATACATAAAGTAGTGGAGAATCACCAGAAGTTTGAATAAATCTCATAGGAGTTAGGATGAAGAAGCTATCCCACTTTCAAATCAGTGATCCCAGTTTTCTGTTTGGGAATATGACAACTTATTAGTCATTCTTATCAAACCAGGATGAACATGATATAAGAAGCTTGATATGGATACATAAAGTTGTGGAGAATCACCAGAAGTTTGAATAAATCTCATAGGAGTTAGGATGAAGCTATCCCACTTTCAAATCAGGTGATCCCAGTTTTTCTGTTTGGGAATATGACAACTTATTCGTCATTCTTATCAAACCAGGATGAACCGCGATGTAAGAAGCTTGATTTGGATACATAAAGTAGTGGAGAATCACCAGGAAGTTGAATAAATCTCATAGGAGTTAGGATGAAGAAGCTATCTCACTTTCAAATCAGGTGATCCACTTTTCTATTTGGGAATATGACAACTTATTCGTCATTCTTATCAAACCAGGATGAACCGCGATGTAAGAAGCTTGATATGGATACATAAAGTAGTGGAGAATCACCAGGAAGTTGAATAAATCTCATAGGAGTTAGGATGAAGAAGCTATCCCACTTTGAAATCAGGTGATCCCAGTTTTCCTGTTTGGGAATATGACAACTTCTTCGTCATTCTTATCAAACCAGGATGAACAGCGATATAAGAAGCTTGATATGGATACATAAAGTAGTGGAGAATCACCAGGAAGTTGAATAAATCTCATAGGAGTTAGGATGAAGAAGCTATCCCACTTTCAAATCAGGTGATCAGTTTTCTGTTTGGGAATATGACAACTTCTTCGGCCATTCTTATCAAACCAGGATGAACCGCGATATAAGAAGCTTGATATGGATACATAAAGTGGTGGAGAATCACCAGGAAGTTGAATAAATCTCATAGGAGTTAGGATGAAGAAGCTATCCCACTTTCAAATCGGTGATCAGTTTTCTGTTTGGGAATATGACAACTTCTTAGTCATTCTTATCAAACCAGGATGAACCGCGATGTAAGAAGCTTGATATGGATACATAAAGTAGTGGAGAATCACCAGGAAGTTGAATAAATCTCATAGGAGTTAGGATGAAGAAGCTATCCCACTTTGAAATCGAGGTGATCAGTTTTCTGTTTGGGAATATGACAACTTCTTAGTCATTCTTATCAAACCAGGATGAACATGATATAAGAAGCTTGATATGGATACATAAAGTAGTGGAGAATCACAAGGAAGTTGAATAAATCTCATAGGAGTTAGGATGAAGAAGCTATCCCACTTTCAAATCGGTGATCAGTTTTCTGTTTGGGAATATGACAACTTATTAGTCATTCTTATCAAACCAGGATGAACCGCATGTAAGAAGCTTGATTTGGATACATAAAGTTGTGGAGAATCACCAGGAAGTTGAATAAATCTCATAGGAGTTTGGATGAAGAAGCTATCCCACTTTGAAATCGGTGATCCCAGTTTTCTGTTTGGGAATATGACAACTTCTTCGTCATTCTTATCAAACCAGGATGAACATGATATAAGAAGCTTGATATGGATACATAAAGTTGTGGAGAATCACCAGGAAGTTGAATAAATCTCATAGGAGTTAGGATGAAGAAGCTATCCCACTTTGAAATCAGGTGATCAGTTTTCTGTTTGGGAATATGACAACTTATTCGTCATTCTTATCAAACCAGGATGAACCGCTATGTAAGAAGCTTGATATGGATACATAAAGTAGTGGAGAATCACCAGGAAGTTGAATAAATCTCATAGGAGTTAGGATGAAGAAGCTATCTAACTTTCAAATCGGGTGATCCAGTTTTCTGTTTGGGAATATGACAACTTATTAGTCATTCTTATCAAACCAGGATGAACCATGATGTAAGAAGCTTGATTTGGATACATAAAGTAGTGGAGAATCACCAGGAAGTTGAATAAATCTCATAGGAGTTAGGATGAAGCTATCCCACTTTGAAATCAGGTGATCCCAGTTTTCCTGTTTGGGAATATGACAACTTCTTCGTCATTCTTATCAAACCAGGATGAACATGATGTAAGAAGCTTGATATGGATACATAAAGTAGTGGAGAATCACCAGGAAGTTGAATAAATCTCATAGGAGTTAGGATGAAGAAGCTATCCCACTTTGAAATCAGGTGATCCCGGTTTTCTGTTTGGGAATATGACAACTTCTTCGTCATTCTTATCAAACCAGGATGAACCGCGATATAAGAAGCTTGATATGGATACATAAAGTAGTGGAGAATCACCAGGAAGTTTGAATAAATCTCATAGGAGTTAGGATGAAGAAGCTATCTCACTTTCAAATCAGGTGATCAGTTTTCTGTTTGGGAATATGACAACTTCTTAGTCATTCTTATCAAACCAGGATGAACAGCGATGTAAGAAGCTTGATTTGGATACATAAAGTAGTGGAGAATTACCAGGAAGTTGAATAAATCTCATAGGAGTTAGGATGAAGAAGCTATCCCACTTTGAAATCAGGTGATCCCAGTTTTCTGTTTGGGAATATGACAACTTCTTCGTCATTCTTATCAAACCAGGATGAACCGCGATATAAGAAGCTTGATATGGATACATAAAGTAGTGGAGAATCACCAGGAAGTTGAATAAATCTCATAGGAGTTAGGATGAAGAAGCTATCCACTTTGAAATCGGGTGATCCAGTTTTCTGTTTGGGAATATGACAACTTCTTAGTCATTCTTATCAAACCAGGATGAACAGCGATGTAAGAAGCTTGATATGGATACATAAAGTAGTGGAGAATCACCAGGAAGTTGAATAAATCTCATAGGAGTTAGGATGAAGAAGCTATCCCACTTTCAAATCGAGGTGATCCAGTTTTCTGTTTGGGAATATGACAACTTATTCGCCATTCTTATCAAACCAGGATGAACGCGATGTAAGAAGCTTGATATGGATACATAAAGTAGTGGAGAATCACCAGGAAGTTGAATAAATCTCATAGGAGTTAGGATGAAGAAGCTATCCCACTTTGAAATCGAGGTGATCCAGTTTTCTGTTTGGGAATATGACAACTTCTTAGTCATTCTTATCAAACCAGGATGAACCGCTATGTAAGAAGCTTGATATGGATACATAAAGTTGTGGAGAATCACCAGGAAGTTGAATAAATCTCATAGGAGTTAGGATGAAGAAGCTATCCCACTTTCAAATCAGGTGATCCAGTTTTCTGTTTGGGAATATGACAACTTATTAGTCATTCTTATCAAACCAGGATGAACAGCGATGTAAGAAGCTTGATATGGATACATAAAGTAGTGGAGAATCACCAGGAAGTTGAATAAATCTCATAGGAGTTAGGATGAAGAAGCTATCCACTTTGAAATCAGGTGATCCCAGTTTTCTGTTTGGGAATATGACAACTTCTTCGGCCATTCTTATCAAACCAGGATGAACATGATATAAGAAGCTTGATTTGGATACATAAAGTAGTGGAGAATCACCAGGAAGTTGAATAAATCTCATAGGAGTTAGGATGAAGCTATCCCACTTTCAAATCGGTGATCCCAGTTTTCTGTTTGGGAATATGACAACTTATTAGTCATTCTTATCAAACCAGGATGAACCATGATGTAAGAAGCTTGATATGGATACATAAAGTAATGGAGAATCACAAGGAAGTTGAATAAATCTCATAGGAGTTAGGATGAAGCTATCCCACTTTCAAATCAGGTGATCAGTTTTCTGTTTGGGAATATGACAACTTCCGTCATTCTTATCAAACCAGGATGAACCGCTATATAAGAAGCTTGATTTGGATACATAAAGTTGTGGAGAATCACCAGGAAGTTGAATAAATCTCATAGGAGTTAGGATGAAGAACCTATCCCACTTTCAAATCGGTGATCCAGTTTTCTGTTTGGGAATATGACAACTTCTTCGTCATTCTTATCAAACCAGGATGAACGAGATATAAGAAGCTTGATATGGATACATAAAGTAGTGGAGAATCACCAGGAAGTTGAATAAATCTCATAGGAGTTAGGATGAAGAAGCTATCCCACTTTGAAATCGGTGATCCAGTTTTCTGTTTGGGAATATGACAACTTATTAGTCATTCTTATCAAACCAGGATGAACCGCTGTAAGAAGCTTGATATGGATACATAAAGTAGTGGAGAATCACAAGGAAGTTGAATAAATCTCATAGGAGTTAGGATGAAGAAGCTATCCACTTTCAAATCAGGTGATCCCAGTTTTTCTGTTTGGGAATATGACAACTTATTCGTCATTCTTATCAAACCAGGATGAACAGCTGTAAGAAGCTTGATTTGGATACATAAAGTTGTGGAGAATCACCAGGAAGTTGAATAAATCTCATAGGAGTTAGGATGAAGAAGCTATCCCACTTTGAAATCAGGTGATCCCAGTTTTCTGTTTGGGAATATGACAACTTCTTCGTCATTCTTATCAAACCAGGATGAACCGCGATGTAAGAAGCTTGATATGGATACATAAAGTAGTGGAGAATCACCAGGAAGTTGAATAAATCTCATAGGAGTTAGGATGAAGAAGCTATCCCACTTTCAAATCAGGTGATCCCAGTTTTCTGTTTGGGAATATGACAACTTATTCGTCATTCTTATCAAACCAGGATGAACCGCGATATAAGAAGCTTGATATGGATACATAAAGTGGTGGAGAATCACCAGGAAGTTGAATAAATCTCATAGGAGTTAGGATGAAGAAGCTATCTCACTTTCAAATCAGGTGATCGGTTTTCTGTTTGGGAATATGACAACTTATTAGTCATTCTTATCAAACCAGGATGAACATGATATAAGAAGCTTGATATGGATACATAAAGTGTGGAGAATCACCAGGAAGTTGAATAAATCTCATAGGAGTTAGGATGAAGAAGCTATCTCACTTTCAAATCAGGTGATCGGTTTTCTGTTTGGGAATATGACAACTTCTTAGTCATTCTTATCAAACCAGGATGAACCATGATGTAAGAAGCTTGATGGATACATAAAGTGGTGGAGAATCACCAGGAAGTTGAATAAATCTCATAGAGTTAGGATGAAGCTATCCCACTTTCAAATCAGGTGATCCCAGTTTTCTGTTTGGGAATATGACAACTTATTAGTCATTCTTATCAAACCAGGATGAACATGATGTAAGAAGCTTGATTTGGATACATAAAGTAGTGGAGAATTACCAGGAAGTTGAATAAATCTCATAGAGTTAGATGAAGAAGCTATCCCACTTTGAAATCGAGGTGATCCCGGTTTTCTGTTTGGGAATATGACAACTTCTTCGGCCATTCTTATCAAACCAGGATGAACCGAGATATAAGAAGCTTGATATGGATACATAAAGTGTGGAGAATCACCAGGAAGTTGAATAAATCTCATAGGAGTTAGGATGAAGAAGCTATCTCACTTTCAAATCGGGTGATCCAGTTTTCTGTTTGGGAATATGACAACTTCTTAGTCATTCTTATCAAACCAGGATGAACCGATGTAAGAAGCTTGATGGATACATAAAGTTGTGGAGAATCACCAGGAAGTTGAATAAATCTCATAGAGTTAGGATGAAGAACTATCCACTTTCAAATCGGTGATCAGTTTTCTGTTTGGAATATGACAACTTCTTGTCATTCTTATCAAACCAGGATGAACGCTATGTAAGAAGCTTGATGGATACATAAAGTGTGGAGAATCACCAGGAAGTTGAATAAATCTCAGGAGTTAGGATGAAGCTATCCCACTTTCAAATCGGTGATCAGTTTTCTGTTGGGAATATGACAACTTCTTAGTCATTCTTATCAAACCAGGATGAACCATGATGTAAGAAGCTTGATTGGATACATAAAGTAATGGTGAATCACAAGGAAGTTTGAATAAATCTCATAGGAGTTAGGATGAAGAAGCTATCCCACTTTCAAATCAGGTGATCCCAGTTTTCTGTTTGGGAATATGACAACTTATTCGTCATTCTTATCAAACCAGGATGAACCGCGATATAAGAAGCTTGATATGGATACATAAAGTAGTGGAGAATCACCAGGAAGTTGAATAAATCTCATAGGAGTTAGGATGAAGAAGCTATCCCACTTTCAAATCAGGTGATCCCAGTTTTCTGTTTGGGAATATGACAACTTATTAGTCATTCTTATCAAACCAGGATGAACCGCTATGTAAGAAGCTTGATTGGATACATAAAGTTGTGGAGAATCACCAGGAAGTTGAATAAATCTCATAGGAGTTAGGATGAAGAAGCTATCTCACTTTCAAATCAGGTGATCCCAGTTTTCTGTTTGGGAATATGACAACTTCTTCATCATTCTTATCAAACCAGGATGAACCGCGATATAAGAAGCTTGATATGGATACATAAAGTTGTGGAGAATCACCAGGAAGTTGAATAAATCTCATAGGAGTTAGGATGAAGAAGCTATCCCACTTTGAAATCAGGTGATCCCAGTTTTCTGTTTGGGAATATGACAACTTATTCGTCATTCTTATCAAACCAGGATGAACCACGATGTAAGAAGCTTGATATGGATACATAAAGTAGTGGAGAATCACCAGGAAGTTGAATAAATCTCATAGGAGTTAGGATGAAGAAGCTATCCCACTTTCAAATCAGGTGATCCCAGTTTTCCTGTTTGGGAATATGACAACTTATTCGTCATTCTTATCAAACCAGGATGAACCGCGATGTAAGAAGCTTGATATGGATACATAAAGTTGTGGAGAATCACCAGGAAGTTGAATAAATCTCATAGGAGTTAGGATGAAGAAGCTATCCCACTTTGAAATCAGGTGATCCCGGTTTTCTGTTTGGGAATATGACAACTTCTTCGTCATTCTTATCAAACCAGGATGAACCGCGATGTAAGAAGCTTGATTTGGATACATAAAGTAGTGGAGAATCACCAGGAAGTTGAATAAATCTCATAGGAGTTAGGATGAAGAAGCTATCTCACTTTCAAATCGTGATCCCAGTTTTCTGTTTGGGAATATGACAACTTATTCGTCATTCTTATCAAACCAGGATGAACCGCTATATAAGAAGCTTGATATGGATACATAAAGTAGTGGAGAATCACCAGGAAGTTGAATAAATCTCATAGGAGTTAGGATGAAGAAGCTATCCCACTTTCAAATCGTGATCCTAGTTTTCTGTTTGGGAATATGACAACTTCTTAGTCATTCTTATCAAACCAGGATGAACAGCGATATAAGAAGCTTGATATGGATACATAAAGTAGTGGAGAATCACCAGGAAGTTGAATAAATCTCATAGGAGTTAGGATGAAGAAGCTATCCACTTTCAAATCGGTGATCAGTTTTCTGTTTGGGAATATGACAACTTCTTAGTCATTCTTATCAAACCAGGATGAACGCTATGTAAGAAGCTTGATATGGATACATAAAGTGGTGGAGAATCACCAGGAAGTTGAATAAATCTCATAGGAGTTAGGATGAAGAAGCTATCCCACTTTCAAATCGGTGATCGGTTTTCTGTTTGGGAATATGACAACTTATTAGTCATTCTTATCAAACCAGGATGAACGCGATGTAAGAAGCTTGATGGATACATAAAGTTGTGGAGAATCACCAGGAAGTTGAATAAATCTCATAGGAGTTAGGATGAAGAAGCTATCCACTTTCAAATCGAGGTGATCCAGTTTTCTGTTTGGGAATATGACAACTTATTAGTCATTCTTATCAAACCAGGATGAACGAGATATAAGAAGCTTGATATGGATACATAAAGTAATGGAGAATCACCAGGAAGTTGAATAAATCTCATAGGAGTTAGGATGAAGAAGCTATCTAACTTTCAAATCGGTGATCCGGTTTTCTGTTTGGGAATATGACAACTTATTAGTCATTCTTATCAAACCAGGATGAACCGCTATGTAAGAAGCTTGATTTGGATACATAAAGTTGTGGAGAATCACCAGGAAGTTGAATAAATCTCATAGGAGTTTGGATGAAGAAGCTATCCCACTTTGAAATCGGTGATCCCGGTTTTCTGTTTGGGAATATGACAACTTCTTAGTCATTCTAATCAAACCAGGATGAACAGCGATATAAGAAGCTTGATATGGATACATAAAGTAGTGGAGAATTACCAGGAAGTTGAATAAATCTCATAGGAGTTGGATGAAGAAGCTATCTCACTTTCAAATCAGGTGATCAGTTTTCTGTTTGGAATATGACAACTTCTTCGGCCATTCTTATCAAACCAGGATGAACAGCTGTAAGAAGCTTGATTGGATACATAAAGTAGTGGAGAATCACCAGAAGTTTGAATAAATCTCATAGAGTTAGGATGAAGCTATCCCACTTTGAAATCAGGTGATCGGTTTTCTGTTTGGGAATATGACAACTTATTCGCCATTCTTATCAAACCAGGATGAACAGCTGTAAGAAGCTTGATATGGATACATAAAGTAGTGGAGAATCACAAGGAAGTTGAATAAATCTCATAGGAGTTAGGATGAAGAAGCTATCCACTTTCAAATCGGGTGATCCCAGTTTTCTGTTTGGGAATATGACAACTTATTAGTCATTCTTATCAAACCAGGATGAACAGCTGTAAGAAGCTTGATTTGGATACATAAAGTAGTGGAGAATCACCAGGAAGTTGAATAAATCTCATAGGAGTTAGGATGAAGAAGCTATCCCACTTTCAAATCAGGTGATCCAGTTTTCTGTTTGGGAATATGACAACTTCTTAGTCATTCTTATCAAACCAGGATGAACCGCTGTAAGAAGCTTGATTGGATACATAAAGTAGTGGAGAATCACCAGAAGTTTGAATAAATCTCATAGAGTTAGGATGAAGAAGCTATCTCACTTTCAAATCGGTGATCAGTTTTCTGTTTGGAATATGACAACTTCCGTCATTCTTATCAAACCAGGATGAACAGCGATGTAAGAAGCTTGATTGGATACATAAAGTGGTGGAGAATCACCAGAAGTTTGAATAAATCTCATAGAGTTAGGATGAAGCTATCCCACTTTCAAATCGGTGATCGGTTTTCTGTTGGGAATATGACAACTTCTTCGTCGTTCTTATCAAACCCGGATGAACCGCAATGTAAGAAGCTTGATTTGGATACATAAAGTAGTGGAGAATCACCAGGAAGTTGAATAAATCTCATAGGAGTTAGGATGAAGAAGCTATCCCACTTTGAAATCAGGTGATCCCAGTTTTCCTGTTTGGGAATATGACAACTTCTTCGTCATTCTTATCAAACCAGGATGAACCATGATGTAAGAAGCTTGATATGGATACATAAAGTGGTGGAGAATCACCAGGAAGTTGAATAAATCTCATAGAGTTAGGATGAAGAAGCTATCCCACTTTCAAATCAGGTGATCCCAGTTTTCCTGTTTGGGAATATGACAACTTCTTCGTCATTCTTATCAAACCAGGATGAACCGCTATATAAGAAGCTTGATATGGATACATAAAGTAGTGGAGAATCACCAGGAAGTTGAATAAATCTCATAGGAGTTAGGATGAAGAAGCTATCTCACTTTCAAATCAGGTGATCCCAGTTTTCCTGTTTGGGAATATGACAACTTCTTCGTCATTCTTATCAAACCAGGATGAACCGCGATATAAGAAGCTTGATATGGATACATAAAGTAGTGGAGAATCACCAGGAAGTTGAATAAATCTCATAGGAGTTAGGATGAAGAAGCTATCCACTTTCAAATCGGGTGATCCCGGTTTTCTGTTTGGGAATATGACAACTTCTTAGTCATTCTTATCAAACCAGGATGAACATGATATAAGAAGCTTGATATGGATACATAAAGTAGTGGAGAATCACCAGGAAGTTGAATAAATCTCATAGGAGTTAGGATGAAGAAGCTATCCACTTTCAAATCGAGGTGATCCCAGTTTTCTGTTGGGAATATGACAACTTCTTGTCATTCTTATCAAACCAGGATGAACAGAGATATAAGAAGCTTGATATGGATACATAAAGTGGTGGAGAATCACCAGGAAGTTGAATAAATCTCATAGGAGTTAGGATGAAGAAGCTATCCCACTTTCAAATCGGTGATCAGTTTTCTGTTTGGGAATATGACAACTTATTAGTCATTCTTATCAAACCAGGATGAACCATGATGTAAGAAGCTTGATATGGATACATAAAGTTGTGGAGAATCACCAGGAAGTTGAATAAATCTCATAGGAGTTAGGATGAAGAAGCTATCCCACTTTCAAATCGAGGTGATCCCAGTTTTCTGTTTGGGAATATGACAACTTATTCGCCATTCTTATCAAACCAGGATGAACATGATATAAGAAGCTTGATATGGATACATAAAGTAATGGAGAATCACCAGGAAGTTGAATAAATCTCATAGGAGTTAGGATGAAGAAGCTATCTAACTTTCAAATCGGGTGATCAGTTTTCTGTTTGGGAATATGACAACTTATTAGTCATTCTTATCAAACCAGGATGAACAGCTGTAAGAAGCTTGATTTGGATACATAAAGTTGTGGAGAATCACCAGGAAGTTGAATAAATCTCATAGGAGTTAGGATGAAGAAGCTATCCCACTTTGAAATCGTGATCCCAGTTTTCTGTTTGGGAATATGACAACTTCTTCGTCATTCTTATCAAACCAGGATGAACAGCGATGTAAGAAGCTTGATATGGATACATAAAGTTGTGGAGAATCACCAGGAAGTTGAATAAATCTCATAGGAGTTAGGATGAAGAAGCTATCCACTTTGAAATCGGGTGATCGGTTTTCTGTTTGGGAATATGACAACTTCTTCGGCCATTCTTATCAAACCAGGATGAACAGCTATGTAAGAAGCTTGATATGGATACATAAAGTAGTGGAGAATCACAAGGAAGTTGAATAAATCTCATAGGAGTTTGGATGAAGAAGCTATCTCACTTTCAAATCGGGTGATCCCAGTTTTCTGTTTGGGAATATGACAACTTATTAGTCATTCTTATCAAACCAGGATGAACAGCTGTAAGAAGCTTGATTTGGATACATAAAGTAGTGGAGAATCACCAGGAAGTTGAATAAATCTCATAGGAGTTAGGATGAAGAAGCTATCCCACTTTCAAATCGGTGATCCAGTTTTCTGTTTGGGAATATGACAACTTCTTAGTCATTCTTATCAAACCAGGATGAACAGCTATGTAAGAAGCTTGATATGGATACATAAAGTAGTGGAGAATCACAAGGAAGTTGAATAAATCTCATAGGAGTTAGGATGAAGAAGCTATCCACTTTCAAATCGGGTGATCAGTTTTCTGTTTGGGAATATGACAACTTATTAGTCATTCTTATCAAACCAGGATGAACAGCTGTAAGAAGCTTGATTTGGATACATAAAGTTGTGGAGAATCACCAGGAAGTTGAATAAATCTCATAGGAGTTAGGATGAAGAACTATCCCACTTTCAAATCAGGTGATCCCGGTTTTCTGTTTGGGAATATGACAACTTCTTCGTCATTCTTATCAAACCAGGATGAACCGCGATATAAGAAGCTTGATATGGATACATAAAGTAGTGGAGAATCACCAGGAAGTTGAATAAATCTCATAGGAGTTAGGATGAAGAAGCTATCCACTTTCAAATCAGGTGATCCAGTTTTCTGTTTGGGAATATGACAACTTATTAGTCATTCTTATCAAACCAGGATGAACCGCGATATAAGAAGCTTGATATGGATACATAAAGTAGTGGAGAATCACCAGGAAGTTGAATAAATCTCATAGGAGTTAGGATGAAGAAGCTATCCCTTTCAAATCGGTGATCCCAGTTTTCTGTTTGGGAATATGACAACTTCTTCGTCATTCTTATCAAACCAGGATGAACAGCGATATAAGAAGCTTGATATGGATACATAAAGTAGTGGAGAATCACCAGGAAGTTGAATAAATCTCATAGGAGTTAGGATGAAGAAGCTATCCCACTTTCAAATCGGGTGATCCGGTTTTCTGTTGGGAATATGACAACTTCTTAGTCATTCTTATCAAACCAGGATGAACAGCGATATAAGAAGCTTGATATGGATACATAAAGTAGTGGAGAATCACCAGGAAGTTGAATAAATCTCATAGGAGTTAGGATGAAGAAGCTATCCCACTTTCAAATCAGTGATCCCAGCTTTTCTGTTTGGGAATATGACAACTTATTAGTCATTCTTATCAAACCAGGATGAACCGCTGTAAGAAGCTTGATATGGATACATAAAGTTGTGGAGAATCACCAGGAAGTTGAATAAATCTCATAGGAGTTAGGATGAAGAAGCTATCCCACTTTCAAATCAGTGATCCCAGCTTTTCTGTTTGGGAATATGACAACTTATTCGCCATTCTTATCAAACCAGGATGAACCATGATGTAAGAAGCTTGATATGGATACATAAAGTAGTGGAGAATCACAAGAAGTTTGAATAAATCTCATAGGAGTTAGGATGAAGAAGCTATCTAACTTTCAAATCGGTGATCAGTTTTCTGTTTGGGAATATGACAACTTCTTAGTCATTCTTATCAAACCAGGATGAACCGCGATGTAAGAAGCTTGATTGGATACATAAAGTTGTGGAGAATCACCAGGAAGTTGAATAAATCTCATAGGAGTTAGATGAAGAAGCTATCCCACTTTGAAATCAGGTGATCCCAGTTTTCCTGTTTGGGAATATGACAACTTCTTCGTCATTCTTATCAAACCAGGATGAACCGCTATATAAGAAGCTTGATATGGATACATAAAGTTGTGGAGAATCACCAGGAAGTTGAATAAATCTCATAGGAGTTAGGATGAAGAAGCTATCCCACTTTGAAATCGGTGATCCAGTTTTCTGTTTGGGAATATGACAACTTCTTAGTCATTCTTATCAAACCAGGATGAACAGCTATATAAGAAGCTTGATATGGATACATAAAGTAGTGGAGAATCACAAGGAAGTTGAATAAATCTCATAGGAGTTTGGATGAAGAAGCTATCCCACTTTCAAATCGGGTGATCCCAGTTTTCTGTTTGGGAATATGACAACTTATTAGTCATTCTTATCAAACCAGGATGAACAGCTGTAAGAAGCTTGATTTGGATACATAAAGTAGTGGAGAATCACCAGGAAGTTGAATAAATCTCATAGGAGTTAGGATGAAGAAGCTATCCACTTTCAAATCGGGTGATCCCGGTTTTCTGTTTGGGAATATGACAACTTATTAGTCATTCTTATCAAACCAGGATGAACAGCGATGTAAGAAGCTTGATATGGATACATAAAGTAGTGGAGAATCACAAGGAAGTTGAATAAATCTCATAGGAGTTAGGATGAAGAAGCTATCCACTTTCAAATCGGGTGATCAGTTTTCTGTTTGGGAATATGACAACTTATTCGTCATTCTTATCAAACCAGGATGAACCGCGCTGTAAGAAGCTTGATTTGGATACATAAAGTAGTGGAGAATCACCAGGAAGTTGAATAAATCTCATAGGAGTTAGGATGAAGAAGCTATCCCACTTTGAAATCGGTGATCCAGTTTTCTGTTTGGGAATATGACAACTTCTTAGTCATTCTTATCAAACCAGGATGAACGCGATGTAAGAAGCTTGATATGGATACATAAAGTAGTGGAGAATCACCAGGAAGTTTGAATAAATCTCATAGGAGTTAGGATGAAGAAGCTATCTCACTTTCAAATCAGGTGATCCCAGTTTTCCTGTTTGGGAATATGACAACTTATTAGTCATTCTTATCAAACCAGGATGAACCATGATGTAAGAAGCTTGATATGGATACATAAAGTAGTGGAGAATCACCAGGAAGTTGAATAAATCTCATAGGAGTTAGGATGAAGAAGCTATCCCACTTTCAAATCGAGGTGATCCCGGTTTTCTGTTTGGGAATATGACAACTTCTTCGTCATTCTTATCAAACCCGGATGAACCACGATGTAAGAAGCTTGATATGGATACAAAAAGTAGTGGAGAATCACCAGGAAGTTGAATAAATCTCATAGGAGTTAGGATGAAGCTATCCCACTTTCAAATCGGTGATCGGTTTTCTGTTTGGAATATGACAACTTCTTCGGCCATTCTTATCAAACCAGGATGAACCATGATGTAAGAAGCTTGATATGGATACATAAAGTAGTGGAGAATCACCAGGAAGTTGAATAAATCTCATAGGAGTTAGATGAAGAAGCTATCTCACTTTCAAATCAGGTGATCAGTTTTCTGTTTGGAATATGACAACTTATTCGCCATTCTTATCAAACCAGGATGAACCATGATGTAAGAAGCTTGATTTGGATACATAAAGTTGTGGAGAATCACCAGGAAGTTGAATAAATCTCATAGGAGTTTGGATGAAGAAGCTATCTCACTTTCAAATCAGGTGATCAGTTTTCTGTTTGGAATATGACAACTTATTAGTCATTCTTATCAAACCAGGATGAACGAGATATAAGAAGCGATATGGATACATAAAGTGTGGAGAATCACCAGGAAGTTGAATAAATCTCATAGGAGTTAGGATGAAGCTATCCCACTTTCAAATCGGTGATCCCAGTTTTCTGTTTGGGAATATGACAACTTATTCGCCATTCTTATCAAACCAGGATGAACATGATATAAGAAGCTTGATATGGATACATAAAGTGTGGAGAATCACCAGGAAGTTGAATAAATCTCATAGGAGTTAGGATGAAGAAGCTATCCACTTTCAAATCGAGGTGATCAGTTTTCTGTTTGGGAATATGACAACTTATTAGTCATTCTTATCAAACCAGGATGAACAGCTGTAAGAAGCTTGATTTGGATACATAAAGTTGTGGAGAATCACCAGGAAGTTGAATAAATCTCATAGGAGTTAGGATGAAGAAGCTATCCCACTTTGAAATCGTGATCCCAGTTTTCTGTTTGGGAATATGACAACTTCGTCATTCTTATCAAACCAGGATGAACCGAGATATAAGAAGCGATATGGATACATAAAGTTGTGGAGAATCACCAGGAAGTTGAATAAATCTCATAGGAGTTAGGATGAAGAACTATCCCACTTTCAAATCGAGGTGATCAGTTTTCTGTTTGGGAATATGACAACTTCTTAGTCATTCTTATCAAACCAGGATGAACAGCTGTAAGAAGCTTGATATGGATACATAAAGTAGTGGAGAATCACAAGGAAGTTGAATAAATCTCATAGGAGTTTGGATGAAGAAGCTATCCCACTTTCAAATCGGTGATCCAGTTTTCTGTTTGGGAATATGACAACTTATTAGTCATTCTTATCAAACCAGGATGAACCATGATGTAAGAAGCTTGATTTGGATACATAAAGTAGTGGAGAATCACCAGGAAGTTGAATAAATCTCATAGGAGTTAGGATGAAGAAGCTATCCCACTTTCAAATCGGGTGATCCGGTTTTCTGTTTGGGAATATGACAACTTATTAGTCATTCTTATCAAACCAGGATGAACAGCGATGTAAGAAGCTTGATATGGATACATAAAGTTGTGGAGAATCACCAGAAGTTGAATAAATCTCATAGAGTTAGGATGAAGAACTATCCACTTTCAAATCAGGTGATCAGTTTTCTGTTTGGAATATGACAACTTCGTCATTCTTATCAAACCAGGATGAACGCGATGTAAGAAGCTTGATGGATACATAAAGTAGTGGAGAATCACAAGGAAGTTGAATAAATCTCATAGGAGTTAGGATGAAGCTATCCCACTTTCAAATCGGTGATCAGTTTTCTGTTTGGGAATATGACAACTTATTAGTCATTCTTATCAAACCAGGATGAACCATGATGTAAGAAGCTTGATTTGGATACATAAAGTAGTGGAGAATCACCAGGAAGTTGAATAAATCTCATAGGAGTTAGGATGAAGAAGCTATCCCACTTTGAAATCGGGTGATCAGTTTTCTGTTGGGAATATGACAACTTCTTAGTCATTCTTATCAAACCAGGATGAACCGCGATGTAAGAAGCTTGATGGATACATAAAGTAGTGGAGAATCACCAGGAAGTTGAATAAATCTCATAGGAGTTAGGATGAAGAAGCTATCTCACTTTCAAATCAGGTGGTCCCACTTTTTCTATTTGGGAATATGACAACTTCTTCGTCATTCTTATCAAACCAGGATGAACCGCTATATAAGAAGCTTGATATGGATACATAAAGTAGTGGAGAATCACCAGGAAGTTGAATAAATCTCATAGGAGTTAGGATGAAGAAGCTATCCCACTTTCAAATCAGGTGATCCCAGTTTTCCTGTTTGGGAATATGACAACTTATTCGTCATTCTTATCAAACCAGGATGACCACGATGTAAGAAGCTTGATATGGATACATAAAGTAGTGGAGAATCACAAGGAAGTTGAATAAATCTCATAGGAGTTAGGATGAAGAAGCTATCCCACTTTCAAATCGGGTGATCCCGGTTTTCTGTTTGGGAATATGACAACTTATTAGTCATTCTTATCAAACCAGGATGAACGCGATGTAAGAAGCTTGATATGGATACATAAAGTAATGGAGAATCACCAGGAAGTTGAATAAATCTCATAGGAGTTAGGATGAAGAAGCTATCCCACTTTCAAATCGGGTGATCCCGGTTTTCTGTTTGGGAATATGACAACTTATTAGTCATTCTTATCAAACCAGGATGAACCGCTATGTAAGAAGCTTGATTTGGATACATAAAGTTGTGGAGAATCACCAGGAAGTTGAATAAATCTCATAGGAGTTAGGATGAAGAAGCTATCCACTTTCAAATCGGTGATCCAGTTTTCTGTTTGGGAATATGACAACTTCTTAGTCATTCTTATCAAACCAGGATGAACAGCGATATAAGAAGCTTGATATGGATACATAAAGTTGTGGAGAATCACCAGGAAGTTGAATAAATCTCATAGAGTTAGGATGAAGAAGCTATCCCACTTTGAAATCGTGATCCCAGTTTTCTGTTTGGGAATATGACAACTTATTAGTCATTCTTATCAAACCAGGATGAACCATGATGTAAGAAGCTTGATATGGATACATAAAGTAGTGGAGAATCACAAGGAAGTTGAATAAATCTCATAGGAGTTAGGATGAAGAAGCTATCTCACTTTCAAATCGGGTGATCCCAGTTTTCTGTTTGGGAATATGACAACTTATTCGTCATTATTATCAAACCAGGATGAACCGCTATGTAAGAAGCTTGATTTGGATACATAAAGTAGTGGAGAATTACCAGGAAGTTGAATAAATCTCATAGGAGTTAGGATGAAGAAGCTATCCCACTTTCAAATCGGGTGATCCAGTTTTCTGTTTGGAATATGACAACTTCTTAGTCATTCTTATCAAACCAGGATGAACAGCTGTAAGAAGCTTGATATGGATACATAAAGTAGTGGAGAATCACAAGGAAGTTGAATAAATCTCATAGGAGTTAGGATGAAGAAGCTATCCCACTTTCAAATCAGGTGATCAGTTTTCTGTTTGGGAATATGACAACTTCTTCGGCCATTCTTATCAAACCAGGATGAACCATGATGTAAGAAGCTTGATTGGATACATAAAGTTGTGGAGAATCACCAGGAAGTTGAATAAATCTCATAGGAGTTAGGATGAAGAAGCTATCTCACTTTCAAATCAGGTGATCCCAGTTTTCTGTTTGGGAATATGACAACTTATTCGTCATTCTTATCAAACCAGGATGAACCACGATGTAAGAAGCTTGATATGGATACATAAAGTAGTGGAGAATCACCAGGAAGTTGAATAAATCTCATAGGAGTTAGGATGAAGAAGCTATCCCACTTTGAAATCAGGTGATCAGTTTTCTGTTTGGGAATATGACAACTTCCGTCATTCTTATCAAACCAGGATGAACGCTATGTAAGAAGCTTGATATGGATACATAAAGTAGTGGAGAATCACCAGGAAGTTGAATAAATCTCATAGGAGTTAGGATGAAGAAGCTATCCCACTTTCAAATCAGGTGATCAGTTTTCTGTTTGGGAATATGACAACTTCTTAGTCATTCTTATCAAACCAGGATGAACCATGATGTAAGAAGCTTGATATGGATACATAAAGTAGTGGAGAATCACCAGGAAGTTGAATAAATCTCATAGGAGTTAGGATGAAGAAGCTATCCCACTTTCAAATCAGGTGATCCCAGTTTTCATGTTTGGGAATATGACAACTTCTTCGTCATTCTTATCAAACCCGGATGAACCACGATGTAAGAAGCTTGATATGGATTCAAAAAATAGTGGAGAATCACCAGGAAGTTGAATAAATCTCATCGGAGTTAGGATGAAGAAGCTATCCCACTTTCAAATCAGGTGATCCCAGTTTTCTGTTTGGGAATATGACAACTTATTCGTCATTCTTATCAAACCAGGATGAACAGCGATATAAGAAGCTTGATATGGATACATAAAGTAATGGAGAATCACAAGGAAGTTTGAATAAATCTCATAGGAGTTAGGATGAAGCTATCCCACTTTCAAATCAGGTGATCGGTTTTCTGTTTGGGAATATGACAACTTATTCGTCATTTTTATCAAACCAGGATGAACCGCGCTGTAAGAAGCTTGATTTGGATACATAAAGTTGTGGAGAATCACCAGGAAGTTGAATAAATCTCATAGGAGTTAGGATGAAGCTATCCCACTTTGAAATCAGGTGATCCCAGTTTTCATGTTTGAAAATATGACAACTTCTTTGTCATTCTTATCAAACCAGGATGAACCGCGATGTAAGAAGCTTGATTTGGATACATAAAGTAGTGGAGAATCACCAGGAAGTTGAATAAATCTCATAGGAGTTAGGATGAAGAAGCTATCCCTTTCAAATCGGGTGATCCAGTTTTCTGTTTGGGAATATGACAACTTCTTGTCATTCTTATCAAACCAGGATGAACCGTGATGTAAGAAGCTTGATATGGATACATAAAGTTGTGGAGAATCACCAGGAAGTTGAATAAATCTCATAGGAGTTAGGATGAAGAAGCTATCCCACTTTCAAATCAGGTGATCGGTTTTCTGTTTGGGAATATGACAACTTATTAGTCATTCTTATCAAACCAGGATGAACCGCTATGTAAGAAGCTTGATTTGGATACATAAAGTAGTGGAGAATCACCAGGAAGTTGAATAAATCTCATAGGAGTTAGGATGAAGAAGCTATCTCACTTTCAAATCAGTGATCCCAGTTTTCTGTTTGGGAATATGACAACTTATTAGTCATTCTTATCAAACCAGGATGAACCATGATGTAAGAAGCTTGATATGGATACATAAAGTAGTGGAGAATCACCAGGAAGTTGAATAAATCTCATAGGAGTTAGGATGAAGAAGCTATCCCACTTTCAAATCAGGTGATCCCGGTTTTCTGTTTGGGAATATGACAACTTCTTAGTCATTCTAATCAAACCAGGATGAACCATGATGTAAGAAGCTTGATATGGATACATAAAGTAGTGGAGAATCACCAGGAAGTTGAATAAATCTCATAGGAGTTAGGATGAAGCTATCCCACTTTCAAATCGGTGATCCCAGTTTTCTGTTTGGGAATATGACAACTTCTTAGTCATTCTTATCAAACCAGGATGAACAGCTATGTAAGAAGCTTGATTTGGATACATAAAGTCGTGGAGAATCACCAGGAAGTTGAATAAATCTCATAGGAGTTAGGATGAGGAAGCTATCCCACTTTCAAATCAGGTGATACCAGTTTTCCTGTTTGGGAATATGACAACTTATTCGTCATTCTTATCAAACCAGGATGAACGCGATGTAAGAAGCTTGATATGGATACATAAAGTAGTGGAGAATCACCAGGAAGTTGAATAAATCTCATAGGAGTTAGGATGAAGAAGCTATCTCACTTTCAAATCAGGTGATCCCAGTTTTCTGTTTGGGAATATGACAACTTCTTGTCATTCTTATCAAACCAGGATGAACCGCGCTGTAAGAAGCTTGATTTGGATACATAAAGTTGTGGAGAATCACCAGGAAGTTGAATAAATCTCATAGGAGTTAGGATGAAGAAGCTATCTCACTTTCAAATCAGGTGGTCCCAGTTTTCTGTTTGGGAATATGACAACTTCTTAGTCATTCTTATCAAACCAGGATGAACAGCTATGTAAGAAGCTTGATGGATACATAAAGTAGTGGAGAATCACCAGGAAGTTGAATAAATCTCATAGGAGTTAGGATGAAGAAGCTATCCCACTTTCAAATCAGGTGATCAGTTTTCTGTTTGGGAATATGACAACTTCTTAGTCATTCTTATCAAACCAGGATGAACCGTGATGTAAGAAGCTTGATATGGATACATAAAGTAGTGGAGAATCACCAGGAAGTTGAATAAATCTCATAGGAGTTAGGATGAAGAAGCTATCACTTTCAAATCGAGGTGATCCCAGTTTTCTGTTTGGGAATATGACAACTTATTAGTCATTCTTATCAAACCAGGATGAACCACGATGTAAGAAGCTTGATATGGATACATAAAGTTGTGGAGAATCACCAGGAAGTTGAATAAATCTCATAGGAGTTAGGATGAAGAAGCTATCCCACTTTCAAATCGGTGATCCCAGTTTTCTGTTTGGGAATATGACAACTTATTAGTCATTCTTATCAAACCAGGATGAACAGCGATATAAGAAGCTTGATATGGATACATAAAGTAGTGGAGAATCACCAGGAAGTTGAATAAATCTCATAGGAGTTAGGATGAAGAAGCTATCCACTTTCAAATCGGGTGATCCGGTTTTCTGTTTGGGAATATGACAACTTATTAGTCATTCTTATCAAACCAGGATGAACAGCTATGTAAGAAGCTTGATTGGATACATAAAGTAGTGGAGAATCACCAGGAAGTTGAATAAATCTCATAGGAGTTAGGATGAAGAAGCTATCCCACTTTGAAATCAGGTGATCAGTTTTCTGTTTGGGAATATGACAACTTCTTGTCATTCTTATCAAACCAGGATGAACAGCTATGTAAGAAGCTTGATATGGATACATAAAGTAATGGAGAATCACCAGGAAGTTTGAATAAATCTCATAGGAGTTAGGATGAAGAAGCTATCCCACTTTCAAATCTGGTGATACCAGTTTTTCTGTTTGGGAATATGACAACTTCTTCATCATTTTTATCAAACCAGGATGAACAGCGATGTAAGAAGCTTGATTTGGATACATAAAGTTGTGGAGAATCACCAGGAAGTTTGAATAAATCTCATAGGAGTTAGGATGAAGAAGCTATCCCACTTTCAAATCAGGTGATCCCAATTTTTCTGTTTGGGAATATGACAACTTATTCGTCATTCTTATCAAACCAGGATGAACAGCGATATAAGAAGCTTGATATGGATACATAAAGTAGTGGAGAATCACCAGGAAGTTTGAATAAATCTCATAGGAGTTAGGATGAAGAAGCTATCCCACTTTCAAATCAGGTGATCGAAGTTTTCTGTTTGGGAATATGACAACTTATTCGTCATTTTTATCAAACCAGGATGAACCGCGCTGTAAGAAGCTTGATTTGGATACATAAAGTTGTGGAGAATCACCAGGAAGTTGAATAAATCTCATAGGAGTTAGGATGAAGAAGCTATCCCACTTTGAAATCAGGTGATCCCAGTTTTCCTGTTTGGGAATATGACAACTTCTTCGTCATTCTTATCAAACCAGGATGAACCGTGATGTAAGAAGCTTGATATGGATACATAAAGTAGTGGAGAATCACCAGGAAGTTGAATAAATCTCATAGGAGTTAGGATGAAGAAGCTATCCCACTTTCAAATCAGGTGATCCCAGTTTTCTGTTTGGGAATATGACAACTTCTTCATCATTCTTATCAAACCAGGATGAACCGCGATGTAAGAAGCTTGATTTGGATACATAAAGTAGTGGAGAATCACCAGGAAGTTGAATAAATCTCATAGGAGTTAGGATGAAGAAGCTATCCCACTTTGAAATCAGGTGATCCCAGTTTTCTGTTTGGGAATATGACAACTTCTTCGTCATTCTTATCAAACCAGGATGAACCGCGATGTAAGAAGCTTGATATGGATACATAAAGTAGTGGAGAATCACCAGAAAGTTTGAATAAATCTCATAGGAGTTAGGATGAAGAAGCTATCCCACTTTCAAATCAGGTGATCCAGTTTTCTGTTTGGGAATATGACAACTTCTTCGTCATTCTTATCAAACCAGGATGAACATGATGTAAGAAGCTTGATATGGATACATAAAGTAGTGGAGAATCACCAGAAAGTTTGAATAAATCTCATAGGAGTTAGGATGAAGAAGCTATCCCACTTTCAAATCAGGTGATCCCAGTTTTTCTGTTTGGGAATATGACAACTTATTCGTCATTCTTATCAAACCAGGATGAACCATGATGTAAGAAGCTTGATATGGATACATAAAGTAGTGGAGAATCACCAGAAGTTTGAATAAATCTCATAGGAGTTAGGATGAAGAAGCTATCCCACTTTCAAATCGGGTGATCCAGTTTTCTGTTTGGGAATATGACAACTTATTAGTCATTCTTATCAAACCAGGATGAACCGCTATGTAAGAAGCTTGATTGGATACATAAAGTTGTGGAGAATCACCAGGAAGTTGAATAAATCTCATAGGAGTTAGGATGAAGAAGCTATCCCACTTTCAAATCGTGATCCCAGTTTTCTGTTGGGAATATGACAACATATTCGTCATTCTTATCAAACCTGGATGAACCGTGATATAAGAACCTTGATATGGATACATAAAGTAGTGGAGAATCACCAGGAAGTTGAATAAATCTCATAGGAGTTAGGATGAAAAAGCTATCCCACTTTGAAATCGGTGATCAGTTTTCTGTTTGGGAATATGACAACTTCTTAGTCATTCTTATCAAACCAGGATGAACATGATGTAAGAAGCTTGATTTGGATACATAAAGTTGTGGAGAATCACCAGGAAGTTGAATAAATCTCATAGGAGTTTGGATGAAGAAGCTATCCCACTTTGAAATCAGGTGATCCCAGTTTTCTGTTTGGGAATATGACAACTTCTTCGTCATTCTTATCAAACCAGGATGAACCGCGATGTAAGAAGCTTGATTTGGATACATAAAGTTGTGGAGAATCACCAGGAAATTGAATAAATCTCATAGAGTTAGGATGAAGCTATCCCACTTTCAAATCGGTGATCAGTTTTCTGTTTGGAATATGACAACTTCCGTCATTCTTATCAAACCAGGATGAACAGCTATGTAAGAAGCTTGTTTGGATACATAAAGTTGTGGAGAATCACCAGAAGTTTGAATAAATCTCATAGAGTTAGGATGAAGAAGCTATCTCACTTTCAAATCGAGGTGATCCAGTTTTCTGTTGGGAATATGACAACTTCGTCATTCTTATCAAACCAGGATGAACGAGATATAAGAAGCTTGATGGATACATAAAGTAGTGGAGAATCACCAGAAGTTGAATAAATCTCATAGGAGTTAGGATGAAGCTATCCCACTTTGAAATCGGTGATCCCAGTTTTCTGTTTGGGAATATGACAACTTTTTCGTCATTCTTATCAAACCAGGATGAACCGCGATATAAGAAGCTTGATATGGATACATAAAGTAGTGGAGAATCACCAGGAAGTTTGAATAAATCTCATAGGAGTTAGGATGAAGCTATCCCACTTTGAAATCGGTGATCCAGTTTTCTGTTTGGGAATATGACAACTTCTTCGTCATTCTTATCAAACCAGGATGAACCGCGATATAAGAAGCTTGATATGGATACATAAAGTAGTGGAGAATCACCAGAAAGTTTGAATAAATCTCATAGGAGTTAGGATGAAGAAGCTATCCCACTTTCAAATCTGGTGATCCAGTTTTCTGTTTGGGAATATGACAACTTATTAGTCATTCTTATCAAACCAGGATGAACAGCTGTAAGAAGCTTGATTGGATACATAAAGTAGTGGAGAATCACCAGGAAGTTGAATAAATCTCAGGAGTTAGGATGAAGAAGCTATCTCACTTTCAAATCAGGTGATCGGTTTTCTGTTGGGAATATGACAACTTCTTCACATTCTTATCAAACCAGGATGAACCGCTATGTAAGAAGCTTGTTTGGATACATAAAGTAGTGGAGAATCACCAGAAGTTTGAATAAATCTCAGGAGTTAGGATGAAGAAGCTATCTCACTTTCAAATCAGGTGATCCAGTTTTCCTGTTTGGGAATATGACAACTTCTTGTCATTCTTATCAAACCAGGATGAACATGATGTAAGAAGCTTGATGGATACATAAAGTAGTGGAGAATCACCAGAAAGTTTGAATAAATCTCATAGGAGTTAGGATGAAGAAGCTATCCCACTTTGAAATCGGTGATCCAGTTTTCTGTTTGGGAATATGACAACTTCTTCGTCATTCTTATCAAACCAGGATGAACCGCGATATAAGAAGCTTGATATGGATACATAAAGTAGTGGAGAATCACCAGGAAGTTGAATAAATCTCATAGGAGTTAGGATGAAGAAGCTATCCCACTTTGAAATCAGGTGATCCTAGTTTTCCTGTTTGGGAATATGACAACTTCTTCGTCATTTTTATCAAACCCGGATGAACCATGATGTAAGAAGCTTGATATGGATACAAAAAATAGTGGAGAATCACCAGGAAGTTGAATAAATCTCATCGGAGTTAGGATGAAGAAGTTATCCCACTTTCAAATCAGGTGATACCAGTTTTTCTGTTTGGGAATATGACAACTTCTTCATCATTCTTATCAAACCAGGATGAACAGCGATGTAAGAAGCTTGATTTGGATACATAAAGTAGTGGAGAATCACCAGGAAGTTGAATAAATCTCATAGGAGTTAGGATGAAGAAGCTATCCCACTTTCAAATCAGGTGATCCCAGTTTTCTGTTTGGGAATATGACAACTTCGTCATTCTTATCAAACCAGGATGAACCGTGATGTAAGAAGCTTGATATGGATACATAAAGTTGTGGAGAATCACCAGAAAGTTTGAATAAATCTCATAGGAGTTAGGATGAAGAAGCTATCCCACTTTCAAATCAGGTGATCCCAGTTTTCTGTTTGGGAATATGACAACTTCTTCGTCATTCTTATCAAACCAGGATGAACCGATGTAAGAAGCTTGATATGGATACATAAAGTAGTGGAGAATCACCAGAAAGTTTGAATAAATCTCATAGGAGTTAGGATGAAGAAGCTATCCCTTTCAAATCAGGTGATCCAGTTTTCTGTTTGGGAATATGACAACTTATTAGTCATTCTTATCAAACCAGGATGAACAGCTGTAAGAAGCTTGATATGGATACATAAAGTAGTGGAGAATCACAAGGAAGTTGAATAAATCTCATAGGAGTTAGGATGAAGAAGCTATCCCACTTTCAAATCGGGTGATCCAGTTTTCTGTTTGGGAATATGACAACTTATTAGTCATTCTTATCAAACCAGGATGAACCGAGATATAAGAAGCTTGATTTGGATACATAAAGTAGTGGAGAATCACCAGGAAGTTGAATAAATCTCATAGGAGTTAGGATGAAGAAGCTATCCCACTTTCAAATCAGTGATCCCAGTTTTCTGTTTGGGAATATGACAACTTCGTCATTCTTATCAAACCAGGATGAACCGTGATGTAAGAAGCTTGATATGGATACATAAAGTAGTGGAGAATCACAAGGAAGTTGAATAAATCTCATAGGAGTTAGGATGAAGAAGCTATCCCACTTTCAAATCGGGTGATCCAGTTTTCTGTTTGGGAATATGACAACTTCTTAGTCATTCTTATCAAACCAGGGTGAACCGCGATGTAAGAAGCTTGATTTGGATACATAAAGTAGTGGAGAATCACCAGGAAGTTGAATAAATCTCATAGGAGTTAGGATGAAGAAGCTATCCCACTTTCAAATCGGTGATCAGTTTTCTGTTTGGGAATATGACAACTTATTCGCCATTCTTATCAAACCAGGATGAACAGCGATGTAAGAAGCTTGATATGGATACATAAAGTAGTGGAGAATCACCAGGAAGTTGAATAAATCTCATAGGAGTTAGGATGAAGAAGCTATCCCACTTTCAAATCAGGTGATCCAGTTTTCTGTTTGGGAATATGACAACTTCTTAGTCATTCTTATCAAACCAGGATGAACAGCTGTAAGAAGCTTGATTTGGATACATAAAGTTGTGGAGAATCACCAGGAAGTTGAATAAATCTCATAGGAGTTAGGATGAAGAAGCTATCTCACTTTCAAATCGGGTGATCCAGTTTTCTGTTTGGGAATATGACAACTTCTTAGTCATTCTTATCAAACCAGGATGAACAGCTATATAAGAAGCTTGATATGGATACATAAAGTAGTGGAGAATCACCAGGAAGTTGAATAAATCTCATAGGAGTTAGGATGAAGAAGCTATCCCACTTTCAAATCAGGTGATCAGTTTTCTGTTTGGGAATATGACAACTTCTTAGTCATTCTTATCAAACCAGGATGAACCGTGATGTAAGAAGCGATATGGATACATAAAGTAGTGGAGAATCACCAGGAAGTTGAATAAATCTCATAGGAGTTAGATGAAGAAGCTATCTCACTTTCAAATCGGGTGATCCAGTTTTCTGTTTGGGAATATGACAACTTATTAGTCATTCTTATCAAACCAGGATGAACATGATGTAAGAAGCTTGATATGGATACATAAAGTTGTGGAGAATCACCAGGAAGTTGAATAAATCTCATAGGAGTTAGGATGAAGAAGCTATCCCACTTTCAAATCGGGTGATCCAGTTTTCTGTTTGGGAATATGACAACTTCGTCATTCTTATCAAACCAGGATGAACAGCGATATAAGAAGCTTGATATGGATACATAAAGTAGTGGAGAATCACCAGGAAGTTGAATAAATCTCATAGGAGTTAGGATGAAGAAGCTATCCCACTTTCAAATCGGGTGATCCAGTTTTCTGTTTGGGAATATGACAACTTATTAGTCATTCTTATCAAACCAGGATGAACAGCTATATAAGAAGCTTGATTTGGATACATAAAGTAGTGGAGAATCACCAGGAAGTTGAATAAATCTCATAGGAGTTAGGATGAAGAAGCTATCCCACTTTGAAATCGGTGATCCAGTTTTCCTGTTTGGGAATATGACAACTTCTTAGTCATTCTTATCAAACCAGGATGAACAGCGATGTAAGAAGCTTGATATGGATACATAAAGTAATGGAGAATCACCAGGAAGTTGAATAAATCTCATAGGAGTTAGGATGAAGAAGCTATCCCACTTTCAAATCAGGTGATCCAGTTTTCTGTTTGGAATATGACAACTTCTTCATCATTCTTATCAAACCAGGATGAACATGATGTAAGAAGCTTGATTGGATACATAAAGTAGTGGAGAATCACCAGGAAGTTGAATAAATCTCATAGGAGTTAGGATGAAGAAGCTATCCACTTTGAAATCAGGTGATCCCAGTTTTCTGTTTGGGAATATGACAACTTCTTCGTCATTCTTATCAAACCAGGATGAACATGATGTAAGAAGCTTGATATGGATACATAAAGTTGTGGAGAATCACCAGAAGTTTGAATAAATCTCATAGGAGTTAGGATGAAGAAGCTATCCCACTTTCAAATCGAGGTGATCCAGTTTTCTGTTTGGAATATGACAACTTCTTAAGTCATTCTTATCAAACCAGGATGAACCGCGATGTAAGAAGCTTGATATGGATACATAAAGTAGTGGAGAATCACCAGGAAGTTGAATAAATCTCATAGGAGTTAGGATGAAGAAGCTATCCCACTTTCAAATCAGGTGATCCCAGTTTTCTGTTTGGGAATATGACAACTTATTCGTCATTCTTATCAAACCAGGATGAACCATGATATAAGAAGCTTGATATGGATACATAAAGTTGTGGAGAATCACCAGAAGTTTGAATAAATCTCATAGGAGTTAGGATGAAGAAGCTATCCCACTTTCAAATCGAGGTGATCAGTTTTCTGTTTGGGAATATGACAACTTATTCGTCATTTTTATCAAACCAGGATGAACCGCGCTGTAAGAAGCTTGATTTGGATACATAAAGTTGTGGAGAATCACCAGGAAGTTGAATAAATCTCATAGGAGTTAGGATGAAGAAGCTATCTCACTTTCAAATCAGGTGATCCCAGTTTTCCTGTTTGGGAATATGACAACTTATTCGTCATTCTTATCAAACCAGGATGACCACGATGTAAGAAGCTTGATATGGATACATAAAGTTGTGGAGAATCACCAGGAAGTTGAATAAATCTCATAGGAGTTAGGATGAAGAAGCTATCCCACTTTCAAATCAGGTGATCCCAGTTTTCTGTTTGGGAATATGACAACTTATTAGTCATTCTTATCAAACCAGGATGAACAGCTGTAAGAAGCTTGATATGGATACATAAAGTAGTGGAGAATCACCAGGAAGTTGAATAAATCTCATAGGAGTTAGGATGAAGAAGCTATCTCACTTTCAAATCGAGGTGATCCCAGTTTTCTGTTTGGGAATATGACAACTTCTTCGTCATTCTTATCAAACCAGGATGAACCATGATGTAAGAAGCTTGATTTGGATACATAAAGTGGAGAATCACCAGGAAGTTGAATAAATCTCATAGGAGTTAGGATGAAAAGCTATCCCACTTTCAAATCGAGGTGATCCCAGTTTTCTGTTTGGGAATATGACAACTTCTTCATCATTCTTATCAAACCAGGATGAACAGCTGTAAGAAGCTTGATATGGATACATAAAGTAGTGGAGAATCACAGGAAGTTGAATAAATCTCATAGGAGTTAGGATGAAGAAGCTATCCACTTTCAAATCGGTGATCCAGTTTTCTGTTTGGGAATATGACAACTTATTCGCCATTCTTATCAAACCAGGATGAACCATGATGTAAGAAGCTTGATTTGGATACATAAAGTAGTGGAGAATCACCAGGAAGTTGAATAAATCTCATAGGAGTTAGGATGAAGAAGCTATCTCACTTTCAAATCAGGTGATCCCAGTTTTCTGTTTGGGAATATGACAACTTCTTCGTCATTCTTATCAAACCAGGATGAACCGCTATGTAAGAAGCTTGATTTGGATACATAAAGTAGTGGAGAATCACCAGGAAGTTGAATAAATCTCATAGGAGTTAGGATGAAGAAGCTATCCCTTTCAAATCGGGTGATCCAGTTTTCTGTTTGGGAATATGACAACTTCCGTCATTCTTATCAAACCAGGATGAACCGTGATGTAAGAAGCTTGATATGGATACATAAAGTAGTGGAGAATCACCAGGAAGTTTGAATAAATCTCATAGGAGTTAGGATGAAGAAGCTATCTCACATTCAAATCAGGTGGTCCCAGTTTTTCTGTTTGGGAATATGACAACTTCTTCGTCATTCTTATCAAACCAGGATGAACATGATGTAAGAAGCTTGATATGGATACATAAAGTTGTGGAGAATCACCAGGAAGTTGAATAAATCTCATAGGAGTTAGGATGAAGAAGCTATCCCACTTTGAAATCAGGTGATCCCAGTTTTCTGTTTGGGAATATGACAACTTCTTCGTCATTCTTATCAAACCAGGATGAACCGAGATATAAGAAGCTTGATATGGATACATAAAGTAATGGAGAATCACCAGGAAGTTGAATAAATCTCATAGGAGTTAGGATGAAGAAGCTATCCCACTTTCAAATCGAGGTGATCCAGTTTTCTGTTTGGGAATATGACAACTTATTAGTCATTCTTATCAAACCAGGATGAACGAGATATAAGAAGCTTGATTTGGATACATAAAGTAGTGGAGAATCACCAGGAAGTTGAATAAATCTCATAGGAGTTAGGATGAAGAAGCTATCCCACTTTGAAATCAGGTGATCCAGTTTTCCTGTTTGGGAATATGACAACTTCTTCGTCATTCTTATCAAACCAGGATGAACCGCGATGTAAGAAGCTTGATATGGATACATAAAGTAGTGGAGAATCACCAGGAAGTTTGAATAAATCTCATAGGAGTTAGGATGAAGAAGCTATCCCACTTTCAAATCTGGTGATACCAGTTTTTCTGTTTGGGAATATGACAACTTCTTCATCATTTTTATCAAACCAGGATGAACAGCGATGTAAGAAGCTTGATTTGGATACATAAAGTAGTGGAGAATCACCAGGAAGTTAAATAAATCTCATAGGAGTTAGGATGAAGAAGCTACCCCACTTTGAAATCAGGTGATCCTAGTTTTCCTGTTTGGGAATATGAAAACTTCTTCGTCATTCTTATCAAGCCAGGATGAACCGCGATGTAAGAAGCTTGATATGGATACATAAAGTTGTGAAGAATCACCAGAAAGTTTGAATAAATCTCATAGGAGTTAGGATGAAGAAGCTATCCCACTTTCAAATCAGGTGATCCAGTTTTCTGTTTGGGAATATGACAACTTCTTCGTCATTCTTATCAAACCAGGATGAACCGTGATGTAAGAAGCTTGATATGGATACATAAAGTAGTGGAGAATCACCAGAAAGTTTGAATAAATCTCATAGGAGTTAGGATGAAGAAGCTATCCCACTTTCAAATCAGGTGATCCCAGTTTTTCTGTTTGGGAATATGACAACTTATTCGTCATTCTTATCAAACAAGGATGAACCGTGATGTAAGAAGCTTGATATGGATACATAAAGTTGTGGAGAATCACCAGAAAGTTTGAATAAATCTCATAGGAGTTAGGATGAAGAAGCTATCCCACTTTCAAATCGTGATCCAGTTTTCTGTTTGGGAATATGACAACTTCTTCGTCATTCTTATCAAACCAGGATGAACCGCTATATAAGAAGCTTGATTTGGATACATAAAGTAGTGGAGAATCACCAGGAAGTTTGAATAAATCTCATAGGAGTTAGGATGAAGAAGCTATCTCACTTTCAAATCGGGTGATCCAGTTTTCTGTTTGGGAATATGACAACTTATTCGTCATTCTTATCAAACCAGGATGAACCGTGATGTAAGAAGCTTGATATGGATACATAAAGTAGTGGAGAATCACCAGGAAGTTGAATAAATCTCATAGGAGTTAGGATGAAGAAGCTATCCCACTTTGAAATCAGGTGATCCAGTTTTCTGTTTGGGAATATGACAACTTCTTCGTCATTCTTATCAAACCAGGATGAACAGATATAAGAAGCTTGATTTGGATACATAAAGTAGTGGAGAATCACCAGGAAGTTGAATAAATCTCATAGGAGTTAGGATGAAGCTATCCCACTTTGAAATCGGTGATCAGTTTTCTGTTTGGGAATATGACAACTTCTTAGTCATTCTTATCAAACCAGGATGAACGCGATGTAAGAAGCTTGATTTGGATACATAAAGTTGTGGAGAATCACCAGAAAGTTTGAATAAATCTCATAGAGTTAGGATGAAGAAGCTATCTCACTTTCAAATCAGGTGATCAGTTTTCTGTTTGGAATATGACAACTTCCGTCATTCTTATCAAACCAGGATGAAGCTATCCCACTTTCAAATCAGGTGATCGGTTTTCTGTTTGGGAATATGACAACTTCCGTCATTCTTATCAAACCAGGATGAACCGTGATGTAAGAAGCTTGATATGGATACATAAAGTAGTGGAGAATCACCAGGAAGTTAAATAAATCTCATAGGAGTTAGGATGAAGAAGCTATCCCACTTTGAAATCGGGTGATCCAGTTTTCTGTTTGGGAATATGACAACTTCTTGTCATTCTTATCAAACCAGGATGAACATGATATAAGAAGCTTGATATGGATACATAAAGTAGTGGAGAATCACCAGGAAGTTTGAATAAATCTCATAGGAGTTAGGATGAAGAAGCTATCCACTTTCAAATCGAGGTGATCCAGTTTTCTGTTTGGGAATATGACAACTTCTTAGTCATTCTTATCAAACCAGGATGAACATGATGTAAGAAGCTTGATTTGGATACATAAAGTAGTGGAGAATCACCAGGAAGTTTGAATAAATCTCATAGGAGTTAGGATGAAGAACCTATCCCACTTTCAAATCAGGTGATCCCAGTTTTCTGTTTGGGAATATGACAACTTCTTCGTCATTCTTATCAAACCAGGATGAACCGTGATATAAGAAGCTTGATATGGATACATAAAGTAGTGGAGAATCACCAGGAAGTTGAATAAATCTCATAGGAGTTAGGATGAAGAAGCTATCCCACTTTGAAATCAGGTGATCCCAGTTTTCTGTTTGGGAATATGACAAGTTCTTCGTCATTCTTATCAAACCAGGATGAACCGAGATATAAGAAGCTTGATATGGATACATAAAGTAGTGGAGAATCACCAGGAAGTTTGAATAAATCTCATAGGAGTTAGGATGAAGAAGCTATCTCACTTTCAAATCAGGTGATCCAGTTTTCTGTTTGGGAATATGACAACTTCTTCGTCATTTTATCAAACCAGGATGAACCGTGATATAAGAAGCTTGATATGGATACATAAAGTAGTGGAGAATCACCAGGAAGTTAAATAAATCTCATAGGAGTTAGGATGAAGAAGCTATCCCACTTTCAAATCAAGGTGATCCCAGTTTTCTGTTTGGGAATATGACAACTTCTTCGTCATTCTTATCAAACCAGGATGAACCGCTATGTAAGAAGCTTGATTTGGATACATAAAGTTGTGGAGAATCACCAGGAAGTTTGAATAAATCTCATAGGAGTTAGATGAAGAAGCTATCCACTTTCAAATCGGTGATCAGTTTTCTGTTTGGGAATATGACAACTTCTTAGTCATTCTTATCAAACCAGGATGAACATGATGTAAGAAGCTTGATATGGATACATAAAGTTGTGGAGAATCACCGGAAGTTGAATAAATCTCATAGGAGTTAGGATGAAGCTATCCCACTTTGAAATCAGGTGATCCCAGTTTTCCTGTTTGGGAATATGACAACTTCTTCGTCATTCTTATCAAACCAGGATGAACCGCGATGTAAGAAGCTTGATTTGGATACATAAAGTAGTGGAGAATCACCAGGAAGTTTGAATAAATCTCATAGGAGTTAGGATGAAGAAGCTATCCACTTTCAAATCGGTGATCGGTTTTCTGTTTGGGAATATGACAACTTCTTGTCATTCTTATCAAACCAGGATGAACATGATGTAAGAAGCTTGATATGGATACATAAAGTAGTGGAGAATCACCGGAAGTTGAATAAATCTCATAGGAGTTAGGATGAAGCTATCCCACTTTGAAATCAGGTGATCCAGTTTTCTGTTGGGAATATGACAACTTCTTGTCATTCTTATCAAACCAGGATGAACCGTGATGTAAGAAGCTTGATATGGATTCATAAAGTAGTGGAGAATCACCAGGAAGTTTGAATAAATCTCATAGGAGTTAGATGAAGAAGCTATCTCACTTTCAAATCGGTGATCGGTTTTCTGTTTGGGAATATGACAACTTCTTAAGTCATTCTTATCAAACCAGGATGAACAGCGATGTAAGAAGCTTGATTGGATACATAAAGTTGTGGAGAATCACCAGGAAGTTTGAATAAATCTCATAGGAGTTAGGATGAAGAAGCTATCCACTTTGAAATCGGTGATCCAGTTTTCCTGTTTGGGAATATGACAACTTCTTCGCCATTCTTATCAAACCAGGATGAACAGCTATGTAAGAAGCTTGATTGGATACATAAAGTTGTGGAGAATCACCAGGAAGTTAAATAAATCTCATAGGAGTTAGGATGAAGCTATCCCACTTTCAAATCGGTGATCAGTTTTCTGTTTGGGAATATGACAACTTCCGTCATTCTTATCAAACCAGGATGAACAGCTATGTAAGAAGCTTGATTGGATACATAAAGTAGTGGAGAATCACCAGGAAGTTTGAATAAATCTCATAGGAGTTAGGATGAAGAACTATCCCACTTTCAAATCGGGTGATCGGTTTTCTGTTTGGGAATATGACAACTTCTTCGTCATTCTTATCAAACCAGGATGAACCGCGATGTAAGAAGCTTGATATGGATACATAAAGTAGTGGAGAATCACCAGGAAGTTTGAATAAATCTCATAGGAGTTAGGATGAAGAACTATCCCACTTTCAAATCGGTGATCAGTTTTCTGTTTGGGAATATGACAACTTCTTCGTCATTCTTATCAAACCAGGATGAACCGCGATGTAAGAAGCTTGATTTGGATACATAAAGTAGTGGAGAATCACCAGGAAGTTTGAATAAATCTCATAGGAGTTAGGATGAAGAAGCTATCCCACTTTGAAATCAGGTGATCAGTTTTCTGTTTGGGAATATGACAACTTCCGTCATTCTTATCAAACCAGGATGAACGAGATATAAGAAGCTTGATTTGGATACATAAAGTAGTGGAGAATCACCAGGAAGTTGAATAAATCTCATAGGAGTTAGATGAAGAAGCTATCCACTTTCAAATCGGTGATCAGTTTTCTGTTTGGGAATATGACAACTTCCGTCATTCTTATCAAACCAGGATGAAGCTATCCCACTTTCAAATCGGTGATCAGTTTTCTGTTTGGGAATATGACAACTTCTTCGCCATTCTTATCAAACCAGGATGAACGAGATATAAGAAGCTTGATTTGGATACATAAAGTAGTGGAGAATCACCAGGAAGTTGAATAAATCTCATAGGAGTTAGGATGAAGAACCTATCCCACTTTCAAATCGGTGATCAGTTTTCTGTTTGGGAATATGACAACTTCCGTCATTCTTATCAAACCAGGATGAACCGCGATGTAAGAAGCTTGTTTGGATACATAAAGTAGTGGAGAATCACCAGGAAGTTTGAATAAATCTCATAGGAGTTAGGATGAAGAAGCTATCCCACTTTGAAATCAGGTGATCCCAGTTTTCTGTTTGGGAATATGACAACTTCTTCGTCATTCTTATCAAACCAGGATGAACCGCGATGTAAGAAGCTTGATTGGATACATAAAGTAGTGGAGAATCACCAGGAAGTTGAATAAATCTCATAGGAGTTAGGATGAAGAAGCTATCCCACTTTCAAATCAGGTGATCCCAGTTTTCTGTTTGGGAATATGACAACTTCTTCGTCATTCTTATCAAACCAGGATGAACCGCGATGTAAGAAGCTTGATTTGGATACATAAAGTAGTGGAGAATTACCAGGAAGTTGAATAAATCTCATAGGAGTTAGATGAAGAAGCTATCCCACTTTGAAATCAGGTGATCCCAGTTTTCTGTTTGGGAATATGACAACTTCTTCGTCATTCTTATCAAACCAGGATGAACCGCGATGTAAGAAGCTTGATTTGGATACATAAAGTAGTGGAGAATCACCAGGAAGTTGAATAAATCTCATAGGAGTTAGGATGAAGAACTATCCCACTTTCAAATCGGGTGATCGGTTTTCTGTTTGGGAATATGACAACTTCCGTCATTCTTATCAAACCAGGATGAACCGCGATGTAAGAAGCTTGTTTGGATACATAAAGTAGTGGAGAATCACCAGGAAGTTGAATAAATCTCATAGGAGTTAGATGAAGAAGCTATCCACTTTCAAATCGAGGTGATCCCAGTTTTCTGTTTGGGAATATGACAACTTCCGTCATTCTTATCAAACCAGGATGAACCGCGATGTAAGAAGCTTGATATGGATACATAAAGTAGTGGAGAATCACCAGGAAGTTTGAATAAATCTCATAGGAGTTAGGATGAAGAAGCTATCCCACTTTGAAATCAGGTGATCCCAGTTTTCTGTTTGGGAATATGACAACTTCTTCGTCATTCTTATCAAACCAGGATGAACCGAGATATAAGAAGCTTGATATGGATACATAAAGTAGTGGAGAATCACCAGGAAGTTTGAATAAATCTCATAGGAGTTAGATGAAGAAGCTATCCCACTTTGAAATCAGGTGATCCCGTTTTCTGTTTGGGAATATGACAACTTCTTAGTCATTCTTATCAAACCAGGATGAACGAGATATAAGAAGCTTGATTGGATACATAAAGTAGTGGAGAATCACCAGGAAGTTGAATAAATCTCATAGGAGTTAGATGAAGAAGCTATCCCACTTTCAAATCGGTGATCAGTTTTCTGTTTGGGAATATGACAACTTCTTTGTCATTCTTATCAAACCAGGATGAACGAGATATAAGAAGCTTGATTGGATACATAAAGTAGTGGAGAATCACCAGGAAGTTGAATAAATCTCATAGGAGTTAGGATGAAGAACCTATCCCACTTTCAAATCGGGTGATCCCGTTTTCTGTTTGGGAATATGACAACTTCCGTCATTCTTATCAAACCAGGATGAACCGCGAGATATGGGAACTCCTCGTGCCGACTGTTCCGGATGTTTCGCTTTACTCGCTGGATCGTCCACGACTGATTCTCGCCGAAGATAGGAGAGGGCCGCTGATTCCCATGTCACTTCATTCGCCAGGAAGGAGATCGCTCTAGCCACAGACGCCCTGTTGTTCAGCTACTCAGCCTAAGGGCCGAAGAGGAAGTTTACCAAGGCGCTTGACGGGAATCTTCGAAAGCAAGGAGGCTCGAAGATAGCTGGCCGCCTCATGAAAGGTTTGTCGCTTCACTCACTTTCTTGATCGTTGTATTTTTTAAAAGACAAAGAATCTTTAACTTCTCGCTTTCAAGAGTTCGTGTCGCTGATCAACGGGATGATCAGCGAAAGCGTTCGGAGACTAGTCGCCTTGCCGAGTAGTTGGAACTTCAGGGTAGATGGTCCAAACCGAGGCCATGCTGACGGCTATCAAGGGTTCACCCGCGGAAAGTGTCAAACTTGAGATCGCGTAGGGAGCTCGAGGGACCTCGAAGACGGCGAAGTTCATTGCCAAGGAGAAGAAAGCCAGAAGGCCAAATCTTCGAGGTTCGGCTCGCCTTTCAGAGTCAGATTGAGAGCTTATGCAGGATTAGTGAGCCGCGGGATTCGAGAGGCCAACGACTTTAGTTCTGAGTTCCAAGCACGCCGCGAAGATCTCCGCCTTTCTGGCTCTCTCAGTGCATTCGAACAGGGATTTAGCCTCACACGACATCGAGGGCTGGATGGCTGTGGTTCAGTCATTCCAGTGAGACTCCTCCGACCTTAGAGGCCAAAGAGGCCCCACTGTCCGGCTGCAAGGAGATTTGGCAGCCAGGGTGGAGATTTCGATCCATCCTAGCTGACCTGAAACTGCCTCGCCCGACCGCAAGCCTCGGCCCCGAAAGGATCCGTACTGAGGGTGAAGTGGCTCCGTGTTTAGATGAAGCGACGGGTGAAGAGGAGGAGCCAGTGAGGATGACTTTGGTTAGATCTCTGGGAGATTTTTATTTTTATGTTTGATGTTTCGCCTTAAATGGCCTTATTTCGTTTCGACTGGCCGCAGGTGTGGTTTTGAATCCCTCGGCCGCTTCATGCTTTTATGACAAGATGGTCGAGTTGCATTTTCATAAGCTACGTATGGAGTGGAAGAAGGGTGATGAGTTGTCGTCTCATATCCTTTTCGATGCGAAATGTTTTGTTCGAGATTCAGCTGAGTTTTCCGCGAGATATCGACTTCGCTGGATATCTAAGATGTCAAACATAAACATAGAGGCATGGTTTTGGGATCTCGTATTTGGATATCATGCCTTTGAGATGTTAGAGACCAGTGCTGCTGGCTTAGTGGCAAGACCCAGTTTACTTTCGGGTTTAAGATTTTAGCGGTGACTAGCCTGGCCATCGAATTATCTCACGCGATTTTACCAGATTCAGACGATTTAAAGTCCGCGATAGGTTTGCTTATATGACTTGTTAGATACCTAATCGAAAGCATCTTCTCCGAGACAATGAAGTTCCAATGTGGAGATAATAGGCTACATCTCGCACATTCGACCAAGGGTCGGGTTTAGCCATACGCCGATCATCTCTCCTTTCGAGAAATTAGTTCGCCGCCAAGCCGAGAAAAGCAGTTCGAAGCCGACGCCGAAGTTACCGTCTTCTTCTGCACTGGCCGCTGTTCGCCGATCATTGACTGAGGGCACAACTCCGCGAGATATGGAACTCTCGCAGGCTCGCATCGTTCGATGTTTCGCTTTACCGCTGGATCGCCCACGCACTGATTCTCGCCGAAGATAAGGAGAGGGCCGCTGGACTTCTGCATCGCCTCATTCGCCAGAAGGAGATCGCTCTAGCTGCACGCCTACTAGTGTTGTTCCGTTACTCAGCCTAGGGCCGAAGAGAAGTTTACTGGGCGGCGCTGACGGGAATCTTCGCAGAGCAAGGAGGCTCGAGCATAAAGGCCGGGCTTCATGAAAGGTTGCTTCACTCACTTTCTTGATCGTTGTATTTTTTTTAAAAGACAAAGAATCTAACTTTCTCAAGCTGCAGTTCGTGGTCGCCATCAACGGATGATCAGCGAAAAGGTTCGACTAGTCGCCTTGCCGGGAGTAGTTGGAACTTCAGGGTAGATGGTCCAAACCGAGGCCATGCTGACGGCTGTCAAGGGTTCTCACCCGGAAAGTGTCGAAACTTGAGATCGCGATAGGAGCCTTTAGGACCTCGGAAGACGGCGAAGTTCATTGCTCAAGGAGAAGAAAGCCAGGAAGGCCAAATCTTCGAGGTTCGCTGCCTTCAGAGTCAGATTGAGAGCGATGCAGGATTAGTGAGCCGTGGGATTCGAGAGGCCAACGACGCTTTTAGTTCTGAGTTCCAAGCACGCTTCGCGAAGATCTCCGCCTTTCTGGGCTCTCTCGAGTGCATTCGGAACAGGGATTTAGCCTTGGCGACGATCGAGGGCTGGATGGCTGTGGTTCAGTCATTCCAAAGTGAGACTCCTCCGACCTTAGAGGCCAAAGAGGCCCGACTGTCCGGCTGCAAGGGAGATTTGGCAGTTGTGGGTGGAGATTTCGATCTCATCCTAGCTGACCTGAAATGCTGCTGCCTCGCTCCGACGGGCTCAAGGCCCCCTGAGGGAAGGATCCGGTACTCGAGGGTGAAGTGGCTCCAGGTTTAGATGAAGCGACGGGTGAAGAGGGAGGAGCGTGAGCTCTGAGGATGACTTTGGTTAGATCTCTGCGGGAGATTTTTATTTTTTTATGTTTGATGTTTCGCCTTAAATGGCCTTATTTCGTTTCGACTGGCCGTGTGGCTTTTGACCTCACGCCTGGCGGCTTTATGACAAGATGGTCGAGTTGCATTTTTCATAAGCTTACGTATGGAGTGGAAGAAGGGTGATGAGTTGTCGTCTCATATCCTTTTTCGATGCGAAATGTTTTGTTCGAGATCTGTTTCGAGAGTTTTCCCCACGTAGATATCGACTTCAAGGGATATCTGAAGATGTCAAACATAAACATAGAGGCATGGTTTTGGGATCTCAGATCTTTGGATATCATGCCTTGAGATGTTAGAGACCAGTGCGCTACCGGTTTAGTGGCAAGACCTAGGTTTACTTTCGGGTTTAAGATTTTGTGCGTGACTAGTCGGCCATCGAATTATCTGTCGCGATTTTAACCAGATTCAGACCGATTTAAAGTCCGCGATAGGTTCTCGGCTTATATGACTTGTTAGATACTGGATCGAAAGCATCTTCTCCGGAGACAATTTTGAAGCCAACCGAAGTGCTGGACCAAAATTTTGGGTTTCTTTTATAGCCATTATCCTTGTGTCGGATGTACCAGAGTCATCTTCGTGAAGATGGCTATGTCCGCGAATGCTAAGAGTTCGATGTGATCAGCACCGAACTTGGCGGCAAATGCCGCTTGTTTAGAGTTTTTGCGAAGATATGTGTTAAAATGTTCATCATTTTTGACGGAGTGTCCGCTTTTGTCGCTCGAAGAAGTAATCCTTGAAGCATCTCTCGCGACGCCTCGCGATGCCAATGGCTGCTTCTTCCTAATGGCTGATTTATTTTCAAATTCAAAATGTTTCGCTGGTAAAAGATAATTTGTTTGGTTGAGATATGTCGGAAACATCAAGGCGTGGTCGGATGTTTTCGAAGTATCCACTTTTGATGAGGGGACAGCTAAATTTGGCTTTTGACAAACTGCCTAATGCATTCTTATGGAGATCAATCCGCCTTGTAGTTCGGTGATTGCGAAGTTGGTCGCTGATAGTATTTTTGAGATGCATCGCTCCAGGTCCTTGGAATTTTATGCCTTGCATGTTGGCAATTTCGTAAGAGCCTGGTCGGACGAAGTTTTAGATTTTATAGGTCCTTCCCAGTTTGTTCGAAGTTTTCCGCCGCTTCGCTCAGCGGTGTTTTGGAAGACTATACAAGGACTAGATCTCCCCGATTAAATCTGCATTCCAGACAATTACAGGTATTCGCTGCCGCGTGTTGGTAATTTTGATCCGATGAGCTTAGCCCCCAAGTTAGAGTCGACTCTTGGCGGGCGGTTTAACCATTTTGGCTGGTTAGCGCTTCGAACGAATTTACTTCAAATTCCGCTGAAGAGAATTCTCGAAAACTTTTATTTAAGAAATATAAAATTGAAGTCCCCATTTCTATAAGTAGTGAGCCCTTGTCATTCATTTGCTTCACACCTTTCCTTCTTCAAACCTTCAAAACTCTCTAGCTCCAAATCTCTCTTTTTTAACATGTCTTATTCCCATGGTGAGCTTAAGTTCCAATGTGGAGATGGGCGAGGCTACATCTCCGGCCCGATTCGACTTCTCAAGGTCGGCGCCAGCATATGCCACATCATCTCTCCTTTTCGAGAAATTAGTTCGCCGCCAAGCCGAAAGAAAAGGTTCGAGCCGACGCCGAAGTTACCGGCCCTTCTTCTGACTGGCCGCTTGTTCTGATCATTGGACTGAGGGCACAACTCACAGATACGGAACTCTCGCAGGCTCGACTGTTCCGGATGTTTCATTTACCCGGATCGCCCACGACCGATTCGGCCGAAGATAAGGAGAGGGCCGTTGACTCTATGCCGCTCATCTCGCCAGGAAGGAGATCGCTCTAGCTGCACGCTCCTAGTGTTGTTCCTAAGCACTCAGCCTAAGGGCCGAAGAGGAAGTTTACCAAGGGCTTGACGGGAATCTTCGCGAGCAAGGAGGCTCGAGCATAGCCGGGCCAAGCCATGGAAAGGTTTGTCGCCACTCACTTTCTTGATCGCTATTTTTTTAAAAGACAAAGAATCTTTAACTTTCTTCTCGCTTCGCGAGTTCGTGTCGCTGATCAACGGGATGATCAGCGAGTGCGGTTCTGAGACTAGTCGCCTTGCCGGGAGAAGAACTTCAGGGTAGATGGTCCAAACCGAGGCCATGCTGACGGCTATCAAGGGTTCTCACCGCGGAAAGTGTCAAACTTGAGATCGCGATAGGGAGCTCGAGAGGGACCTCGGAAGACGGGCGAGTTCATTGCTCAAGGAGAAGAAAGCCAGGGAAGGCCATCTTCAGAGGTTCGCCGTCTCAGAGTCAGATTGAGAGCGATGCAGGATTAGTGAGCCGGGATTCGAGAGGCCAACGACTTTAGTTCTGAGTTCCAAGCACGCTTCGCTAAGATCTCCGGCTTTTCTGGGCTCTCGAGTGCATTAACAGGATTTAGCCTTGGCGACATCGAGGGCTGGATGGCTGTGGTTCAGTCATTCCAAAGTGAGACTCCTCCCGACCTTAGAGGCCAAAGAGGCCCGACTGTCCGGCTGCAAGGGAGATTTGGCAGTTGTGGGTGGAGATTTCGATCTCATCCTAGCTGACCTGAAACCAAGTGCCTCGCTCCGGACGCGGCTCGTAAGGCCCGAGGGGAAGGATCCGGCACTGAGGGTGAAGTGGCCCGTGTTTAGATGAAGCCACGGGTGAAGAGGGAGGAGCTGAGCTCGAGGATGACTTTGGTTAGATCTCTTCGCGGGAGATTTTTATTTTTTATGTTTGATGTTTCGCCTTAAATGGCCTTATTTCGTTTCGACTGGCCGTGTGGCTTTGAATCCGCCGCTTCGCGGCTTTATGACAAGATGGTCGAAGTTGCATTTTCATATGCTTACGTGATGGGTGGAAGAAGGTGATGAGTTGTCGCCTCATATCCTTTTTCGATGAAATGTTTTGTTCGAGATCTGTTTCGAGAGTTTTCCTCAGATATCGATTTCAAGGATATCTGAAGATGTCAAACATAAACATAGAGGCATGGTTTTGGGATCTCGTATCTTTGGATATCATGCCTTTGAGATGTTAGAGACCAGTGCGCTGGGTTTAGGGCAAGACCTAGGTTTACTTTCGGTTTAAGATTTTGTGCGTGACTAGCCGGCTATCGAATTATCTGTCGCATTTTAACCAGATTCGCACTCGATTTAAAGTCCGCGATAGGTTCTCGGCTTATATGACTTGTTAGATACGAATCGAGCATCTTCTCCGGAGACAATTTTGAAGCCAACCGGAAGTGCTGGACCAAAATTTTGGGTTTCTTTATAGCTATTATCCTTGTGTCGGATGTACGAGTCATCTTCGTAAGATGGCTATGTCTGCTTTAGGACGCTCAAGAGTTCGATGATCAGCAATCGAACTTGGCGGCAAATGCCGTTGTTTAGAGTTTTGGCGCAAGATATGTGTTAAAATGTTCATCATTTTTGACTGAGTGTCCGTTTTTGTCGCTCGAAGAAGTAATCCTGAAGCATTCTCGCGACGCCTCGCGATGCCAATGGCTGCTTCTTCCTAATGGCTGATTTATTTTAAATTCAAAATGTTTCGCTGGTAAAAGATAATTTGCTTGGTTGAGATATGTCGAAACATCGGCTGGTCGGATGTTTTCGAAAGAGCTCACCTTTTGATGAGGGGGACAGCTAAATTTGGCTTTTGACAAACTGCCTACGCACTCTTTATGGAGATCAACCGCCTTGTAGTTCGGTGATTGCGAAGTTGGTCGCTGATAGTATTTTTGAGATGCATCGCTCCAGGTCCTTGGAATTTTATGCCTTGCATGTTGGCAATTTCGTGAAGAGCCTGGTCGGACGAAGTTTTAGATTTTATAGGGTCCTTCCCAGTTTGTTCGAAGTTTTCCGCTTCGCTCAGGTGTTTTGGAAGACTATAAGGACTAGATCTCCCCGATTAAATCTGCGATTCGCGACGTTGGAATTGTAGTACTTCGCTGCCGTGTTGGTAATTTTGATCCGATGAGCCGATCCCGCCATCAATGAGATCGAGGTGCGTCGAGGAGCACGTTGTTGAGCTCCTCCTCGCTCGGGAAGCAATCTTCTCGAACACCGGGAACTTTCCGCGGAATCATGCATTCGCTCCGCATAACCAGAGCGAAAGGGGTTTCCCGTTGCTCAAGTGGTACGGTGGGACCAGAGGACTCTCGAAGTTCGCCGCCCACCTGCCTTTTTGGCCTCTAGCGCTTCTTCAGTCCGTGGAGAATGGTTTTATTAATCGCTTCAGCTTGTCCGCTACACGCGGATACCTGGCCGATTTGTTAAGCCGTATCTTCCATTTTAGCCGCTTCAGCTTGTCCTACACCGAGATACCCGAGATCCGTTATCGGTTATGATTTCGTAGGAACTCCATGCCTCAGATGATGTTTTTCCATATGTAAACTTTTCGATTGGACATCTTTTATACTTAGGCATTTAATCTGTCTCTACCCATTTTGAAAAGAAATTGGTGAGGACTAAAAGGAAACGCTTTTGCTTTGAATTATGGAGGGGACCAACGATGTCCATGGCCCAGCGATAAAAGGATAGGCGATGTGATGAAGGAGAGGACTTCGGCTGGTCGGATGGTGGAGCATGGCTCGTATTTTTCGCGACTGCTAACTTCTCGCACTCCGATCATCGTTGGCCAGTAGTATCCATGTTTGATTTTCACTGCCGATCTTCCGCCGGAATGATTGCCACAGGACCTCAATGTACTTCTTCCATCAATTTTCTTTCCCCTTCCGTAACGCCATGAGTGGTCCGGAGAATCTCCATTCATAAATTTTGCCGCCTACTGTTACGCCGCGGCCTGTGTTCGATTTTGTAGGCTGCCCATTTCTTGCGGGCGCGTCCGCCGATAATGTGTCTTGAATCTTCGTAGCAGCCACGGTATCGCAATGTAATTAGATTGTTCGATTGGGTCAGATTAACTTCTTTTTCTTCGCTGCCTTGACCTTCTATGAGGTTGACGACGGTTGGGGTCCGATGCTCGGTGTTCGATGAACTCGACCGAATTACCCTTTGAGTCCTGGATCAGAACTGACGCTAAGGTCGCAGAGCATCTCGCTCGACGCTACAGTGGAATTCGCGGTGGAAGGCAAAAGCAAACTCTTGAGCTAGTTTTGACTAGTTTAAGGTAACGATCCATCCGCTCGCATACCGCAGAGCGTAAAGGGGTTTCTCCCTGCTACCGCCTCGGTGGTAATGGGACCAGGACTTCGAGTTCGCCGGCCCACCTGCCTTTTTGGCCTCTAAGCTTTCTTCAGTCCGGGGAGAATGGTTTTATTAATCGCTTCAGCTTGTCCGCTACACTCCGCGGATACCTGGGCGCCGATTTGTTAAGCCGTATCTTCCATTTTAGCCGCTTCAGCTTGTCCGTTACACCGCGGATACCTGAGATCCGTTATCAGTTACGCATTTCGTAAGGAACCCCATGCCTGTAGATGATGTTTTTCCATACGAAACTTCGACTTGGATGACATCTTTTATACTTAGGTATTTAATCTGTCTCTACCATTTTGAAAAGAAATTGGTGAGGACTCAAGGAAACGCTTTTGCTTTGAATTATGGAGGGACCAACGATGTCCATGGCCCAGCGAGCAAAAAGGATAGGATGATGTGATGAAGAGAGGACTTCGCCATTGCGGATGGTTGAGCATGGTTTCAGTATTTTCGCAGACTATGCTAACTTCTCGCACTGATCATCGCTGGCAAGAGTATCCATGGCGCTTGATTTTCACTGCCGTTGATCTTCCGCCGAATGATTGCCACAGGACCCCAATACTTCTTCCATCAATTTTTTCGCTTCTTCCCTTCCAGATCGCCATGAGTGGTCCGAGAATCTCCATTCATAAATTTTGCCGCTTCATCGTTACGTAGCCGCCTGTGTTCGATTTTGTAGGCTGCCCATTTCTTTGGTGGCAGGCGCCCCAAGGATAATGTAGTCTTGAATCTTCTGTAGCCACGGGGTATCGCGAGCCGTAATTAGATTGTCTGGACAAGGGAACCATTTCAATCTTTCGCCGCCTCTACCTTCTATGAGGTTGACGACGGCCATGTCCGATGTTCGGTGTTCATGAACTCGACCGAATTACCCTTTGAGTCCTGGATCAGAACTTGACGCTAAGCAGCGAGAGCATCTGCCTGGACTTAACAGAATTCAAGGTGAAGGCAAAACAGCCAAACTTCGAGCTAGTTTTGACTAGTTTAAGGCACGATCCATCCGCTCGGCCCTGGCTTCATACTCTCCGCTGTATCAACTTGCCACTAACCGGGAATCGCATAAGCGCGGATGTTTCGTATCTTCGCCGTGAGCCAAACGCAGTCCCGCGACTTGTGCGCTTCAGATTCGCATTCTGTGGGTGGCGCGGAATTCCAGCCCAAACGCATTGCTCTAAGATCTCGCTCGCTGGAAATGAGGCTTAATTCGATGCTTGATCCTCGCTTGGACGAGGATCCACGACGGAAGGAGCTGGAATTTGGTTCCTCGCTGGTTATGGTCTCGTTGGTAATTCACAAGAAGTCCGCAGCACTTGTGACTTTGCGCTTGTTCTTGGTCGGTACTGATATCGTGATTCGCTAAGTTCACCGCCCATTTATTAATCGCCCGATTGACTGGCTATGCAGGATCGCTCGAGGGGAAAAGTCGAGGACAATCATCGGTGGGATTGGAAATATGGTCTTATTTTTGGCTGATGTTTATCACAAGATGCTAATTTTTCCATCGGGGTATCTAGATTCGGCATCCAGCAAGGCTTTGCTGATATAGAAAATGGGTTTCTGTTCGCCGCGTTCTTCCCTGATTAGCACGCCGCTCACAGCTGTTGCTGATACAGCGATGTACAAGAATAAATCTCATAGGAGTTAGGATGAAGAAGCTATCCCACTTTCAAATCAGGTGATCCCAGTTTTTATATTTGGGAATATGACAATTTCTTCGTCATTCTTATCAAACCAGGATGAACTGCGATGTAAGAAGCTTGATATGGATACATAAAGTAGTGGAGAATCACCAGGAAGTTTGAATAAATCTCATAGGAGCTAGGATGAAGAAGCTATCCCACTTTCAAATCAGATGATCTCAGTTTTCATGTTTGGGAATATGACAACTTCTTCGTCATTCTTATCAAACCAGGATGATCCGCGCTGTAAGAAGCTTGATTTGGATACATAAAGTTGTGGAGAATCACCAGGAAGTTTGAATAAATCACATAGGAGTTAGGATGAAGAAGTAATCCCACTTTCAAATCAGGTGGTCCCACTTTTTCTGTTTGGGAATATGACAACTTGTTCGTCATTCTTATCAAACCAGGATGAACCGCGATGTAAGAAGCTTGATTTGGATACATAAAGTAGTGGAGAATCACCAGGAAGTTTGAATAAATCTCATAGGAGTTATGATGAAGAAGCTATCCCACTTTCAAATCAGGTGATCCTAGTTTTCATGTTTGGGAATATGAAAACTTATTCATCATTCTTATCAAACCAGAAAGAACTGCGATGTAAGAAGCTTGATATGGATACATAAAGTAGTGGAGAATCACCAGGAAGATGAATAAATCTCATCGGAGTTAGGATGAAGAAGCTATCCCACTTTCAATAAGGTGATCCTAGCCTGCTTGGGAATATGACAACTTCTTCGTCATTCTTATCAAACAAGGATGAACCGCGATGTAAGAAGCTTGATATGGATACATAAAGTAGTGGAGATCCACAAGGAAGTTTGAATAAATCTCATAGGAGTTATGATGAAGAAGCTATCCCATTTTCAAATCAGGTGATCCCAGTTTTTCTGTTTCGGAATATGACAACTTATTCGTCATTGTTATCAAACAAGGATTAACCGCGATATAAGAAGCTTGATATGGATCCATAAAGTAGTGGAAAATCACAAGGAAGTTTGAATAAATCTCATAGGAGTTAGGATGAAGAAGCTATCCCACTTCAAATCGTGATCCCGCTTCCTGCTCGGGAATATGACAACTTCTTCGCCATTCTTATCAAACAAGGATTAACCGCGATGTAAGAAGCTTGATTTGGATATATAAGTTGTGGAGAATCACCAGGAAGTTTGAATAAATCTCATAGGAGTTAGGACGAAGAAGCTATCCCACTTTGAAATCACGTGATCCCAGTTTTTCTATTTGGGAATATGACAACTTATTCGTCATTCTTATCAAACCAGAGGATGAACCGCGCTGTAAGAAGCTTGATATGGATACATAAAGTAGTGTGGAATCACAAGGAAGTTTGAATTAATCTCATACGAGTTAGGATGAAGAAGCTATCCCACTTTGAAATCAGGTGATCCCAGTTTTTCTGATTAACAATATGACAACTTCTTAGTCATTCTTATCAAACCAGGATGAACCGCGCTGTAAGAAGCTTGATATGGATACATAAAGTAGTGGAGAATCACCAGGAAGTTTGAATAAATCTCATAGGAGGATGAAGAAGCTATCCCACTTTCAAATCAGGTGATCCAAGTTTTCATGTTTAGGAATATGACAATTTCTTTGTCATTCTTATCAAACCAGGATGAACCGCGATGTAAGAAGCTTGATATGGATACATAAAGTAGTGGAGAATCACCAGGAAGTTTGAATAAATCTCATAGGAGTTAGGATGAAGAAGCTATCCCACTTTCAAATCGTGATCCTTAGCCATGTTTGGGAATATGACAACTTTTCACATTCTTATCAAACCATGATGAACTCACTAAGAAGCTTGATTTGGATACATAAATTGTGGAGAATCACCAGGAAGTTTGAATAAATCTCATAGGAGTTAGGATGAAGAAGCTATCCCACTTTCAAATCAGGTGATCCCACTTTTTCTGTTTGGGAATATGACACTTCTTCGCCATTCTTATCAAACCAGGATGAACCGCCACTAAGAAGCTTGATTATGGATACATAAAGTGTGGAGAATCAGCAGGATGTTTGAATAAATCTCATAGGAGTTAGGATGAAGAAGCTATCCCACTTTCAAATCAGGTGATCCCACTTTTTCTGTTTAGGAATATGACAACTTCTTCGTGATTCTTATCAAACCAGGATGAACCGCGATGTAAGAATCTTGATTTGGATACATAAAGTAGTGGAGAATCACCAAGAAGTTTGAATAAATCTCATAGGAGTTAGGATGAAGAAGCTATCCCACTTTCAAATCAGGTGATCCTAGTTTTCATGTTTTGGATTATGAAAACTTCTTCGTCATTCTTATCAAACCAGGAAGAACCTCGTTGTAAGAAGATTGATATGGATACATAAGGTAGTGGAGAATCACCAGGAAGATGAATAAATCTCATCGGAGTTAGGATGAAGAAGCTATCCCACTTTCAATCGTGATCCCAGCCTCTGCTTGGGAATATGACAACTTCTTCGTCATTCTTATCAAACCAGGATGAACCGCGATATAAGAAGCTTGATATGGATACATAACGTAGTGGAGAACCACAAGGAAGTTTGAATAAATCTCATAGGAATTAGGATGAAGAAGCTATCCCACTTTCAAATCAGGTGATCCCAGTTTTTCTGTTTGGGAATACGACAACTTATTCGTCATTCTAATCAAACCAGGATGAACCGCGATATAAGAAGCTGGATATGGATACATAAAGTAGTGGAGAATCACCAGGAAGTTTGAATAAATCTCATAGGAGTTAGGATGAAGAAGCTTTCTAACTTTCAAATCACGTGATCCCAGTTTTTCTGTTTGGGAATATGACAACTTATTCGTCATTCATATCAAACCAGGATGAACCGCGATGTCAGAATCTTGATATGGATACATAAAGTAGTGGAGAATCACCAGGAAGTTTGAATAAATCTCATAGGAGTTAGGATGAAGAAGCTATCCCACTTTCAAATCAGGTGATCCCAGTTTTCCTGTTTGGGAATATGACAACTTCTTCGTCATTCTTATCAAACCAGGATGAACCGCGATGTAAGAAGCTTGATATGGACATATAAAGTTGTGGACAATCACCAGGAAGTTTGAATAAATCTCGTAGGAGTTAGGATGAAGAAGCTATCCCACTTTGAAATCAGGTGATCCCAGTTTTTCTGTTTGGGAATATGACAACTTATTCGTCATTCTTATCAAACCAGAGGATGAACCGCGTTGTAAGAAGCTTGATATGGATACATAAAGTAGTTTGGAATCACAAGGAAGTTTGAATTAGTCTCATAGGAGTTAGGATGAAGAAGCTATCCCACTTTGAAACCAGGTGATCCCAGTTTTTCTGTTTGAGAATATGACAACTTCTTTGTCATTCTTATCAAACCAGGATGAAACGCGCTGTAAGAAGCTTGATATGGATACATAAAGTAGTGGAGAATCACCAGGAAGATGAATAAATCTCATCGGCGTTAGGATGAAGAAGCTATCCCACTTTCAAATCAGGTGATCCCAGTTTTCCTGTTTGGGAATATGACAACTTCTTCGTCATTCTTATCAAACCAGGATGAACCGCAATATAAGAAGCATGATATGGATACATAACGTAGTGGAGAATCACAAGGAAGTTTGAATAAATCTCATAGGAATTAGGATGAAGAAGCTATCCCACTTTCAAATCAGGTGATCCCAGTTATTCTGTTTGGGAATACGACAACTTATTCGTCATTCTAATCAAACCAGGATGAACCGCGATATAAGAAGCTTGATATGGATACATAAAGTAGTGGAGAATCACAAGGAAGTTTGAATAAATCTCATAGAAGTTGGGATGAAGAAGCTATCTAACTTTCAAATCACGTGATCCCTGTTTTTCTGTTTGGGAATATGACAACTTATTCGTCATTCTTATCAAACCAGAGGATGAACCGCGCTGTAAGAAGCTTGATATGGATACATAAAGTAGGAATCACAAGGAAGTTTGAATTAATCTCATATGAAGTTAGATGAAGAAGCTATCCCACTTTGAAATCGTGATCCCAGCTTTTCTGATTGGGAATATGACAACTTCTTAGTCATTCTTATCAAACCAGGATGAACCGCAAAGAAGCTTTGGATACATACAAGTAGTGGAGAATCACCAGGAAGTTTGAATAAATCTCATAGAGGATGAAGAAGCTATCCCACTTTCAAATGTGATCCAAGCTATGTTTGGGAATATGACAACCTTTGTCATTCTTATCAAACCAGGATGAACCCGATGTAAGAAGCTTGATATGGATACATAAAGTAGTGGAGAATCACCAGGAAGTTTGAATAAATCTCATAGAGTTGATGAAGAAGCTATCCCACTTTCAAATCAGGTGATCCCAGTTTCCATGTTTGGGAATATGACAACTTCTTCGTCATTCTTATCAAACCATGATGAACTGCGCTGTAAGAAGCTTGATTTGGATACATAAATTGTGGAGAATCACCAGGAAGTTTGAATAAATCTCATAGGAGTTAGGATGAAGAAGCTATCCCACTTTCAAATCAGGTGATCCCACTTTTTCTGTTTGGGAATATGACAATTTCTTCGTCATTCTTAACAAACCAGGATGAACCGCGCTGTAAGAAGCTTGATTTGGATACATAAAGTTGTGGAGAATCAGCAGGATGTTTGAATAAATCTCATAGGAGTTAGGATGAAGAAGCTATCCCACTTTCAAATCAGGTGATCCCACTTTTTCTGTTTAGGAATATGACAACTTCTTCGTGATTCTTATCAAACCAGGATGAACCGCGATGTAAGAATCTTGATTTGGATACATAAAGTAGTGGAGAATCACCAAGAAGTTTGAATAAATCTCATAGGAGTTAGGATGAAGAAGCTATCCCACTTTCAAATCAGGTGATCCTAGTTTTCATGTTTGGGATTATGAAAACTTCTTCGTCATTCTTATCAAACCAGGAAGAACCGCGTTGTAAGAAGATTGATATGGATACATAAGGTAGTGGAGAATCACCAGGAAGATGAATAAATCTCATCGGAGTTAGGATGAAGAAGCTATCCCACTTTCAAATCAGGTGATCCCAGTTTTCCTGTTTGGGAATATGACAACTTCTTCGTCATTCTTATCAAACCAGGATGAACCGCGATATAAGAAGCTTGATATGGATACATAACGTAGTGGAGAACCACAAGGAAGTTTGAATAAATCTCATAGGAATTAGGATGAAGAAGCTATCCCACTTTCAAATCAGGTGATCCCAGTTTTTCTGTTTGGGAATACGACAACTTATTCGTCATTCTAATCAAACCAGGATGAACCGCGATATAAGAAGCTGGATATGGATACATAAAGTAGTGGAGAATCACCAGGAAGTTTGAATAAATCTCATAGGAGTTAGGATGAAGAAGCTTTAACTTTCAAATCAGTGATCCCAGCTTGTTTGGGAATATGACAACTTATTCGCCATTCATATCAAACCAGGATGAACCATGATGTAAGAATCTTGATATGGATACATAAAGTAGTGGAGAATCACCAGGAAGTTTGAATAAATCTCATAGGAGTTAGGATGAAGAAGCTATCCCACTTTCAAATCGTGATCCAGCCTGTTTGGGAATATGACAACTTCTTCGCCATTCTTATCAAACCAGGATGAACCATGATGTAAGAAGCTTGATATGGACACATAAAGTTGTGGAGAATCACCAGGAAGTTTGAATAAATCTCAGGAGTTAGGATGAAGAAGCTATCCCACTTTGAAATCGTGATCCCAGCTTTTCTGTTTGGGAATATGACAACTTATTCGCCATTCTCAAACCAACCAACTTCCACTTTGAATTAATCTCATAGGAGTTAGGATGAAGAAGCTATCCCACTTTGAAATCAGTGATCCCAGCTTTTCTCTGCTTGGGAATATGACAACTTCTTCGCCATTCTTATCAAACCAGGATGAAACGCTATGTAAGCTTGATATGGATACATAAAGTAGTGGAGAATCACCAGGAAGTTTGAATAAATCATCAAGGAGTAGGATGAAGAAGCTATCCCACTTTCAAATCGTGATCCCAGCTTTTCTGCTTGGGAATATGACAACTTCTTCGCCATTCTTATCAAACCAGGATGAACCTAATATAAGAAGTTGATATGGATACATAAAGTGGAGAATCACAAGGAAGTTTGAATAAATCTCATAGAGTTAGGATGAAGAAGCTATCCCACTTTCAAATCGTGATCCAGCTTTTCTGCTTGGAATATGACAACTTATTCGTCATTCTAATCAAACCAGGATGAACCGCGATATAAGAAGCTTGATATGGATACATAAAGTAGTGGAGAATCACCAGGAAGTTTGAATAAATCTCATAGGAGTTAGGATGAAGAAGCTATCTAACTTTCAAATCAGGTGATCCCTGTTTTTCTGTTTGGGAATATGACAACTTATTCGTCATTCATATCAAACCAGGATGAACCAAATGTAAGAAGCTTGATATGGATACATAAAGTAGTGGAGAATCACCAGGAAGTTTGAATAAATCTCATGAGTTAGGATGAAGAAGCTATCCCACTTTCAAATCGTGATCCCAGCTTTCCTGCTTTGGAATATGACAACTTCTTCGGCCATTCTTATCAAACCAGGATGAACCGATGTAAGAAGCTTGATTTGATACATAAAGTTGTGGAGAATCACCAGGAAGTTTGAATAAATCTCTAGAAGTTAGAATGAAGAAGCTATCCCACTTTGATATCAGTGATCCCAGCCTGTTTGGGAATATGACAACTTCTTCGTCATTCTTATCAAACCAGGATGAACCGCGATGTAAGAAGCTTGATATGGATACATAAAGTAGTGGAGAATCACCAGGAAGTTTGAATAAATCTCATAGAGTTGATGAAGAAGCTATCCCACTTTCAAATCAGTGATCCCACTTTCGCTTTGGAATATGACAACTTCTTCTCCATTCTTATCAAACCAGGATGAACCGCTGTAAGAAGCTTGATTTGGATACATAAAGTTGTGGAGAATCACCAGGAAGTTGAATAATCTCATTAGAAGTTTAATGAAGAAGCTATCCCACTTTGATATCAGTGATCCCAGCCTGTTTGGGAATATGACAACTTCTTCGTCATTCTTATCAAACCAGGATGAACCGCGATGTAAGAAGCTTGATATGGATACATAAAGTAGTGGAGAATCACCAGGAAGTTTGAATAAATCTCATAGGAGTTAGGATAGAGGAGCTATCCCACTTTGAAATCAGATGATTCCAGTTTTTCTATTTGGGAATATGACAACTTCTTCGTCATTCTTATCATACCAGGATGAACCGCGATGTAAGAAGCTTGATTTGGATACATAAAGTAGTGGAGAATCACGAGGAAGTTTGATAAATCTCATAGGAGTTAGGATGAAGAAGCTATCCCACTTTCAAATCAGGTGATCCCACTTTTTCTATTTAGGAATATGACAACTTATTCATCATTCTTATTAAACCAGGATAAACCGCGATGTAAGAAGCTTGATTTGGATACATAAAGTAGTGGAGAATCACCAGGAAGTTTGAATAAATCTCATAGGAGTTAGGATGAAGAAGCTATCCCACTTTCAAATCAGGTGATCCTAGATTTCATGTTTGAGAATATGACAACTTCTTCGTCATTCTTATCAAACTAGGATGAACCGCAATGTAAGAAGCTTGATATGGATACATAAAGTAGTGGAGAATCACCAGGAAGTTTGAATAAATCTCATAGGAGTTAGGATGAATAAGATATCCCACTTTGAAATCAGGTGATCCCAGTTTTTCTGTTTGGGAATATGACAACTTATTCGTCATTCTTATCAAACCAGAGGATGAACCGCGCTGTAAGAAGCTTGATATGGATACATAAAGTAGTGTAGAATCACAAGGAAGTTTGAATTAATCTCATAGGAGTTAGGATGAAGAAGCTATCCCACTTTCAAATCAGGTGATCCTAGTTTTTCTGTTTAGGAATATGACAACTTCTTCGTCATTCTTATCAAACCAGGATGAACCGCGAAACAAGAAGCTTGATTTGGTACATAAATCTAATAGGAGTTAGGATGAAGAAGCTATCCTACTTTGAAATCAGGTGATCCCAGTTTTTATGTTTGGGAATAAGACAACTTCTTCGTCATTCTTATCAAACCAGGATGAACCGCGATATAAGAAGCTTGATATGGATACATAAAGTAGTGGAGAATCACCAGGAAGTTTGAATAAATCTCATAGGAGTTAAGATGAAGAAGCTATCTAACTTTGAAATCAGATGATTCCAGTTTTTCTATTTGGGAATATGACAACTTCTTTCTCATTATTATCAAACCAGGATGAACCGCGTTGTAAGAAGCTTGATATGGATACATAAAGTACTGGAGAATCACCAGGAAGTTTGAATAAATCTCATAGGAGTTAGGATGCAGAAGCTATCCCACTTTTAAATCTGGGGATCCTAGTTTTCATGTTTGGGAATATGACAACTTCTTCGTCATTCATATCAAACCTGGATGAACCGCGATATAAGAAGCTTGATATGGATACATAAAGTAATGGAGAATCACCAGGAAGTTGAATAAATCTCATCGGAATTAGGATGAAGAAGCTATCCCACTTCGAAATCAGATGATTCCAGTTTTTCTATTTGGGAATATGACAACTTATTCGTCATTCTTTCAAACCAGGATGAACCGCGATGTAAGAAGCTTGATATGGACACATAAAGTAGTGGAGAATCACCAGGAAGTTTGAATAAATCTCATCGGAGTTAGGATGACGAAGCTATCCCACTTTGAAATCAGATGATTCCAGTTTTTCTATTTGGGAATATGACAACTTATTCGTCATTCTTATCAAACCAGGATGAACCGCGATGTAAGAAGCTTGATTTGGATACATAAAGTAGTGGAGAATCACCAGGAAGTTTGAATAAATCTCATAGGAGTTAGGATGAAGAAGCTATCCGACTTTGAAATCAGGTGATCCCACTTTTTCTGTTTGGGAATATGACAACTTCTTTGTCATTCTTATCAAACCAGGATGATCCGCGAAGTAAGAAGCTTGATTTGGATACATAAAGTAGTGGAGAATCACCAGGAAGTTTGAATAACTCTCATAGGAGTTAGGATGAAGAAGCTATCCCACTTAGAAATCAGGTGATCCCAATTTTTCTGTTTGGGAATAAGACAACTTATTCGTCATTCTTATCAAACCAGGATGAACAGCAATGTAAGAACCTTGATATGAATACATAAAGTAGTGGAGAATCACCAGGAAGTTTGAATAAATCTCATAGGAGTTAGGATGAATAAGCTATCCCACTTTGAAATCAGGTGATCCCAGTTTTTCTGTTTGGGAATATGACAACTAATTCGTCATTCTTATCAAACCAGAGGATGAACCGCGCTGTAAGAAACTTGATATGGATACATAAAGTAGTGTAGAATCACAAGGAAGTTTGAATTAATCTCATAGAAGTTAGGATGAAGAAGCTATCCCACTTTCAAATCAGGTGATCCTAGTTTTTCTGTTTGGGAATATGACAACTTCTTCGTCATTCTTATCAAACCAGGATGAACCGCGAAATAAGAAGCTTGATTTGGATACATAAAGTAGTGGAGAATCACCAGGAAGTTTGAATAAATCTAATAGGAGTTAGGATGAAGAAGCTATCCCACTTTGAAATCAGGTGATCCCAGTTTTTATGTTAGGGAATAAGACAACTTCTTCGTCATTCTTATCAAACCAGGATGAACCGCGATATAAGAAGCTTGATATTGATACATAAAGAAGCGGAGAATCACCAGGAAGTTTGAATAAATCTCATAGGAGTTAAGATGAAGAAGCTATCCCACTTTGAAATCAGATGATTCCAGTTTTTCTATTTGGGAATATGACAACTTCTTCGTCATTCTTATCAAACCAGGATGAACCGCGATGTAAGAAGCTTGATATGGATACATAAAGTAGTGGAGAATCACCAGGAAGTTTGAATAAATCTCATAGGAGTTAGGATGCAGAAGCTATCCCACTTTTAAATCTGGGATCCTGCCATGTTTGGGAATATGACAACTTCTTCGTCACCATAATAACCGGATGAACCGCGATATAAGAAGCTTGATATGGATACATAAAGTAATGGAGAATCACCAGGAAGTTGAATAAATCTCATCGGAATTAGGATGAAGAAGCTATCCCACTTTGAAATCAGATGATTCCAGTTTTTCTATTTGGGAATATGACAACTTATTCGTCATTCTTATCAAACCAGGATGAACCGCGATGTAAAAAGCTTGATTTGGATACATAAAGTAGTGGAGACTCACGAGGAAGTTTGATAAATCTCATAGGAGTTAGGATGAAGAAGCTATCCCACTTTCAAATCAGGTGATCCCACTTTTTCTATTTAGGAATATGACAACTTATTCATCATTCTTATCAAACCAGGATGAACCGCGATGTAAGAAGCTTGATTTGGATACATAAAGTAGTGGAGAATCACCAGGAAGTTTGAATAAATCTCATAGGAGTTAGGATGAAGAAGCTATCCCACTTTCAAATCGTGATCCTAGATTTCATGTTTGGGAATATGACAACTTCTTCACATTCTTATCAAACTAGGATGAACCTAATGTAAGAAGCTTGATATGGATACATAAAGTAGTGGAGAATCACCAGGAAGTTTGAATAAATCTCATAGGAGTTAGGATGAATAAGCTATCCCACTTTGAAATCAGGTGATCCCAGTTTTTCTGTTTGGGAATATGACAACTTATTCGTCATTCTTATCAAACCAGAGGATGAACCGCGCTGTAAGAAGCTTGATATGGATACATAAAGTAGTGTAGAATCACAAGGAAGTTTGAATTAATCTCATAGGAGTTAGGATGAAGAAGCTATCCCACTTTCAAATCAGGTGATCCTAGTTTTTCTGTTTAGGAATATGACAACTTCTTCGTCATTCTTATCAAACCAGGATGAACCGCGAAATAAGAAGCTTGATTTGGTACATAAATCTAATAGGAGTTAGGATGAAGAAGCTATCCTACTTTGAAATCGTGTGATCCCAGTTTTTATGTTTGGGAATAAGACAACTTCTTCGTCATTCTTATCAAACCAGGATGAACCGCGATATAAGAAGCTTGATATGGATACATAAAGTAGTGGAGAATCACCAGGAAGTTTGAATAAATCTCATAGGAGTTAAGATGAAGAAGCTATTTAACTTTGAAATCAGATGATTCCAGTTTTTCTATTTGGGAATATGACAACTTCTTTCTCATTATTATCAAACCAGGATGAACCGCGTTGTAAGAAGCTTGATATGGATACATAAAGTACTGGAGAATCACCAGGAAGTTTGAATAAATCTCATAGGAGTTAGGATGCAGAAGCTATCCCACTTTTAAATCTGGGGATCCTAGTTTTCATGTTTGGGAATATGACAACTTCTTCGTCATTCATATCAAACCTGGATGAACTGCGATATAAGAAGCTTGATATGGATACATAAAGTAATGGAGAATCACCAAGAAGTTGAATAAATCTCATCGGAATTAGGATGGAGAAGCTATCCCACTTCGAAATCAGATGATTCCAGTTTTTCTATTTGGGAATATGACAACTTATTCTTCATTCTTTTCAAACCAGGATGAACCGCGATGTAAGAAGCTTGATATGGACACATAAAGTAGTGGAGAATCACCAGGAAGTTTGAATAAATCTCATCGGAGTTAGGATGACGAAGCTATCCCACTTTGAAATCAGATGATTCCAGTTTTTCTATTTGGGAATATGACAACTTATTCGTCATTCTTATCAAACCAGGATGAACCGCGATGTAAGAAGCTTGATTTGGATACATAAAGTAGTGGAGAATCACCAGGAAGTTTGAATAAATCTCATAGGAGTTAGGATGAAGAAGCTATCCGACTTTGAAATCAGGTGATCCCACTTTTTCTGTTTGGGAATATGACAACTTCTTTGTCATTCTTATCAAACCAGGATGATCCGCGAAGTAAGAAGCTTGATTTGGATACATAAAGTAGTGGAGAATCACCAGGAAGTTTGAATAACTCTCATGAGAGATGAAGAAGCTATCCCACTTTGAAATCGTGATCCCAATTTTCCTGCTTGGGAATATGACAACTTATTCGGCCATTCTTATCAAACCAGGATGAACAGCAAATAAGAACCTTGATATGGATACATAAAGTAGTGGAGAATCACCAGGAAGTTTGAATAAATCTCATAGGAGTTAGGATGAAGAAGCTATCCCACTTTGAAATCGTGATCCCAGCTTTTCTGTTTGGCTTCTTGAACCGGTAAGCCAACGAAGACAACTTGAGCAAAGATTATAGCGTAAGCGAAGATCACGTTAGCTACGATTCCAGCTGAGACCACAACCACTCTGTCCCAAATAGGTCGGTTCTTGAGGAGGTTTTGTCGTCCAGAGGGATTCCACTGTTTGGATCGTTGTCAGGGAATCCGACAAACCCGCCTAGAGGAAAAGCTCTAAGAGAGTATTCCACGTTGTTGGA